>OZ007537.1:6008391-6314667 GCA_963931895.1 Eupithecia pulchellata
GCGACGTAACCCGGTTGGGTTTAGGTTTGGCATAACATTTATTTAGGAACTAGCAGCCCGGCCCGGCTTCGCACGGGTATTTTAAAGAATTTTACGTTAGATAAGGTAGTTTATTATTGAAGTTTTCGGGATCACTAACTTTAGAAATATTCTATAGCCCATGAACGCTATTGAAAGAAACAAGTAAAATTCCTTTAAAATTTGCTTGTTCTTTTATGTAATTATATTATCTATGTTTAGTAATTTGAATGCTAGAATTAGATAGGATAGATAGAGAATAGAGACTTTGATAGTTTACTGTTAAAAAGTCATAGAATATTATAAAATAAAAAATGAATATGTTAAAACGTACAAGAATAAGAAACCTATTATATAATATATTATTGAATATATTTCATATATATAGGATAAGTAATCTGAAAGTTAAAAAACCCGGGAGGGAATCCAACAATAGGTAATTAATAAATTAACATAAGACACCATGAGCGCAATATATTTATAATAATATTTGTGTGCATGAAAATAAAAATACCGATGTAAATAATATACTAAGTTAGGTATGCTTAAATTAAAAAATGTAAAAAAAAAAAAAAATATATATATGACGAGGGAAGAACCCTCGTTACGCTTTTTCAAATGGGTGACGTCACAAGGACTGACGTCACTATCATCATTGTCCTGTTGGTAGAAGTCCGCTCCATCCAACCGACGACTCGTGCAAGAGATTCCTGGCCCGAACGATCCCACGACACAGCTGATGACGTCACGATTTTCGTTGTCCGGATATTCCTCGATAGAAGGTAGTCTCAATGAAATAACAGTTAGAAACAAGAACGTTTGATTTATTCTAGGGAGGTCCGTTCCCTCCGACAGCTCGAGCAAGACTGAATGTTTTACTCGCCCGGTGGCTTTATTTATAGCAAAAGGTTGCCTAGCGGTTTCACAACAAAGGAGCAAACTCGGGGCGATGATTTTGAATTATCACAAAGTTCTTATAGGAAACCTAACCAAGTCGATGACTTGGTTAATTTTAGAGGTTTAAACACTCAGTTAATTCTTAAAACTAGATCGTAGTGTAGAAATCACGTTTTCGCGCCGACACGGCCATTCTGCACGGCGGTGCGCGCTCTGCACCAGCCGGGTCAGCGGTTACTGTAACTGTAACAAAGGTTTTGCTTTTAAGTTTGGTATCTGTGTACAACTCCATCGAGTTGCAAACAAGGTTCTCGTAGAAAGTCAGGTTTAGTTTGTAAGTTTCTCGAAGGAGTTAGTTTAGTTTGTTTATCGAAGGTTCTCGGAGGTTCTCGTAGATGGTTCTCGGAGGTTCTCGGAGGTTCTCGTAGATGGTTCTCGGAGGTTCTCGGAGGTTCTCGTAGATGGTTCTCGGAGGTTCTCGGAGGTTCTCGTAGATGGTACTCGGAGGTTCTCGTAGAAGGTCAGGTTAAGTTAGTTTGGAAGGTTCTCGAAGAAGTTAGTTTAGTTCTCGTAGAAGGTCAGGTTTACTTAGCTTGGAAGGTACTCGAAGAAGTTAGTTTAGTTTGTATATCGAAGGTGCTTGGAGGTTCTCGTAGATGGTGCTCGGAGGTTCTCGTAGATGGTGCTCGGAGGTTCTCGTAGATGGTGCTCGGAGGTTCTCGTAGATGGTTCTCGGAGGTTTTCGTAGATGGTTCTCGGAGGTTCTCGAAAAAGGTTAGTTTAATTTGGTCATGGCTGTGTGGTTCTCGCATGTTCACGTAGATTCTGTAACAAAGAGATATTGCTTTTAAGTTTGGTACCTGTTTAAACTATAACGAGTTGTAAGTATTATGAAAATGGGTAAGGTCTTTGGAGGTTATAGGTTCTCGGAGGTTATAGGTTCTCGGAGGTTAAAGGTTCTTGGAGGTTATAGGTACTCGGAGGTTATAGGTACTCGGAGGTTATAGGTACTCGGAGGTTATAGGTACTCGGAGGTTATAGGTACTCGGAGGTTCTCGTAGATTTCTCGGAGGTTTCTCGTAGATTTCTCGGAGGTTTCTCGTAGATTTCTCGTAGATTTCTCGGAAGTTTCTCGTAGGTTTTCTCGTAGATTAGGAGGATAAGAATAGGAAGGGAGATGTAGTTTGTAATGAAGCATGAACGCTCGCAAGTAAAAGTGGTTATCAACTTATCTGTTTGTCCATCGTGTCTAGCTGACGAAGTACACAGCGCGGGAAGTAGATTGGTTTCTTCCACCGACATGGTTTGTTGCACGCCTGCTCACAAAGTACAGCACGGGAAGTAGACAGTGTTCAGAGGACCTTCTGGACTGGTTTCTTCCGCCGACACGGTTTGTTGCACGCCTGTTGGGCGGAGATAATCTAGGGCCATCTTCCACGGTTGTTTATCCATCGTTTCTAGCTCGCAAAGTACAGCACGGGAAGTAGAAAGTGTTTCGAGGACCGTGTGGATTGGTTTCTTCCGCCGACATGGTTTGTTGCATGCCTGTTGGGCGGAGATAATCTAGGGCCATCTTCCACGGTTGTTTACCCATCGTTCTAGCTCACAAATACAGCACGGGAAGTAGAAAGTGTTTCGAGGACCGTGTGGATTAGGTTCTCCCGCCGACACGATTTGTTGTTTGCCTGTTGGGCGGAGATGATCAAGGGCAATTTTCCACGGTCGTTTATCATTCTCCAGGACTGTCTATGCGTTCGGCTTTTCCTGCCATAGAGGGGCTTGGTGTATCCGTGGTTGTTATACCCCGGAGTAGTGGTTTTACTGGCTGGTACGCGGTTATGAAGTTATTGAGGCAGTGATGACCTCGCTGGGGTGGTTTGGATCAGAAGCGCTAGCAGGCCCTGATCCCACTTCTGATGACGAGGGAAGAACCCTCGTTACGCTTTTTCAAATGGGTGACGTCACAAGGACTGACGTCACTATCATCATTGTCCTGTTGGTAGAAGTCCGCTCCATCCAACCGACGACTCGTGCAAGAGATTCCTGGCCCGAACGATCCCACGACACAGCTGATGACGTCAGCAGTGATGACGTCACGATTTTCGTTGTCCGGATATTCCTCGATAGAAGGTAGTCTCAATGAAATAACAGTTAGAAACAAGAACGTTTGATTTATTCTAGGGAGGTCCGTTCCCTCCGACAGCTCGAGCAAGACTGAATGTTTTACTCGCCCGGTGGCTTTATTTATAGCAAAAGGTTGCCTAGCGTTTTCACAATAACAAAGGAGCAAACTCGGGGCGATGATTTTGAATTATCACAAAGTTCTTATAGGAAACCTAACCAAGTCGATGACTTGGTTAATTTTAAAGGTTTAAACACTCAGTTAATTCTTAAAACTAGATCGTAGTGTAGAAATCACGTTTTCGCGCCGACATATATATATACCTATATAAAAAAAACGAAAAAAAAAGAATTAAGAAAAAAAAAATAACAAAAGAAGAAAAAAAAAGAAAAGAAAAGAAATTATATATATATATATATATCGATGTAACTAATAATGTATCATATTAATATCTTAATCATAAATGTATATGTACCTACCTAATAATAATTCCACGACCAGATGTTTATTTGCACTGATCGCTTACATATATAAAATTAAACAGCCGACCTAAGCAAAATGTTAGCCTAACAATGTCTCCGATCCATATCGGAGGAAAAAAGGCGGAACAAACAATAAAAAAAAAAAAAAAAAATAGCCCATGAAACTATAAATACTTTTCATAAATCCATGCTATAGCCTATGATTATCATTCTTAATTGATGATTTTTTTCCAAAAAGGTCTAGTAGTTTCGGGACCTATTCAATTCAGACCACAAACAAACAATAAAACCTTTCCTTTTTAAAATTGTACCTTTACCTCCTTTTCTTATATAAAGAAAAACCTCAGAAAAACAGGGAGAACTTTATTTTTTGGCATTGACGTTTCTCTCGCACCGCTATAATATCGCCTACATCGATCGTTTTTCTGAGCCTACATCGCATGGTTCCAATCTTGAAGTTTTTATATTTTTTGACATTGAGTTTCCTCTCGCACCCCAGTAACGAATTGTGATGTCTATGGCAATGAGATGGCAATCCATAACTGACACTGGCGGAGTCGTGGTAGCAAAAGCGGTGCCATAAAAAAAGAAGTTGAAGTTGAGTCACAGCAAAAGCGAGAAGCGCAAAAAAAGAAAAAAAAGAAGTTGATGTATATCGCTGTGGTTTTATTATTGAAGTTTTTATACGGATCTCTAACTTTTTTGAAAATATTTTATAGCCTATGTTCATCACGGAAATTTTAGGATTCTTATGGTGGAAGAATTTTTCAAACTGGTCCAGTAGTTTCGGAGCCTATTCAATTCAAACAAACAAACAAACAAACATACAAACATACAAACAAACAAACAATCAAATCTTTCCTCTTTATAATATTAGTATAGATATAGATATAGAAGTATAGATAGTATAGATATAGATATAGATATTGAATTAAATCAAGTGAATAAAAAATATGAACAGCCCAAGGTTTGTAACAACCACCAACATAAAGTCCACGTACATACTTATGTTTTACTAGCGGCCCGCCCCGGCTTCGCACGGGTATTAAACAAAAATTTCAGAAATTATACACACTAAAACGATGGGTTTCACAGTTTTCATACGGATCTTTACTTTTTTTAACAGCATTGGGGTTTTTGACATGGACTCGACATTCCAAAACTGACACTGGCCGTAGAGAAAAAGCAAGCACCGTGCGCTATACAACCTCTTTTTCTATTCTGACGCGCCATAATAGAAAAAGAGGTTGAATATACAGCCCACGGTTGAATTATTGAATTTTTCATGCGGATCCCTAACTTTTTTGAAAATATTATATAGCCTATGTTCATCACGGAAAATTAAGGATTCTAATGGTGAAAGAATTTTTTAACTCGGTCCAGTAGTTTCGGAGCCTATTCAATTCAAACAAACAAACAAACAAACAAACAAACAAACAAACAAACAAACAAACAAACAAACAAACATACAAACAAACAAACAATCAAATCTTTCCTCTTTATAATATTAGTATAGATAAACAGCCTTATAATGTTCTGCTAATGTAAAGCAGTTGCGTGATGGTGGTAAGAAGCCGGTATGACACTCGCCCCATGGGAGTCACCAGTGTGCGTTGATACACTTGCGCCTTCCTATCTTACGTGGACATCCGTGAGATCCGGACATCCGTCAGATTGAGCAGAGGTTCTCAAGAGGCGCAAAAATGCAGGTCTCGTCAGAGCCTACGAAAGAGCTCCCCTTGGAATCGTGACCCTAGGTGCGTGGGGTACAAAGACTTTTCGGGTGTTTAAAGAATTTTCTGAGCGTCTGCTAGAAGCGACGCGTGGACCGAGAGCTGGTGAGTATCTGTCGTAGCGCATCAGCTTTGCCTTAAAGCGAGGACTATAAATACGGATCAGTTGATCTACCTGTATACTGTTTGCAACAATCAGCAAGTTCAACAACGAAGCAGTAAGTTCAACTTCTTCATTTGTAAATACTATTTCTAATTTAGTTTTTTATTTTTCTTTGTTGAGTAATGTTACTTCCCACTCATACTCAATAGAAAAAGACAGATAGATGCTGACAATTAAATAAGGGGATTTTGAAGTAGTTTTTTTTTATATTTGTCAAATTATCGTAAGAGCGGCTCAACGATGCTTGCCTAATATCGACATTTACCAAAATTGAAGACATACAGATTAACAAATCGAACTTGTCTTACGTACGTATGGCAAACAAATTACTAAACTATGTACATACGCTTAAGTTTAAATTCGTTTGAAATTCAACGTAGTAATAAACAAGTGTACTCACAAAACTTGTTTTAAAGTTCAGAATAAACAAATTAATTTAAAACTCGCAACTTTGTAGAACTGTGGTGTCGTTTTTTTAACTGTCTAACTTAAATATTCTTGAGTCCGCAACTCCTTCAACACTTTGATTTTCTTCAAATAATTTTCTGCAGTGGTGTTGTTTTTATTTCATATTTAGTTTATTTTTGCTTGCATGTTACTTGCGTGCTTACATTCATTCTTAGGTCTAAGTGATTGGTTAGTATAGTTTTACTTTAATATGTACGAAATTTTCAACGTTCTCGGGCTTCAATTACTGTCCTAAATAAATTAACGTGTTACCGTATTAGTTAAAAGGCAAAAAGCCTTCTGAGAATGTTATAAATACACTTAAGCTATGTAACCCAGTTGATAAATGGATCGCAAATAATTTATATCTCAATTCGCCAATTGATTGTGGCTGATCTACTCCCAACTCGCTTTCCACATCCTAATTAGGAGTCTATTACTCATGTAATGTTTTCTTATTTTTTTATAACCTCATACGTTGTAACATAAGTTGTGAGGATTTAGACACCCGCCCAAAATCACATGCATTATTTTGTAGGTAAAACGTTAGTATTAAAAAAATCTAGAATATTGTCATCAAATATTATTATAATCAATTCTGGAAAATTAAGCACTGCGATAAAAACGACTTGCGCTCAAAGAAAAAATAAATACACGCCAGATAAAAGGGGATAAATCACGTCTTTGTGATTTTTTTAGAACCCGTCATCCCTTTTCGAGCCTCACCTGATCAATGGAAGATACTTAATGAAGCAATCCGAGTACAGTACAGAATCAATAATTAAAAGCGTATTAGCGAGTATTTATCGCGTACCTTTTGTTTTTCCTACATTTTCATCGCGTGTCGCATCAATCTTGGTCACGGGGCAACTGGTTATTTCTCAAGCTACAACCTAGAATTGACGGCAGTATCCACGACTACCCTCAATTCGTCATCAAATCGCGTATAACAAGGTCTGTTGTACCATTCGATTGTAGAACAAAAGCCTTTCATCCAGTCAGTTATAAAAGCAAGCTACTTGCTAACATATTCCTCGTGCAGTATTTTTTATTTGCTCGTTCTCGCGTATTTTTGTATTCTATCACAAGATTTTCAGATTAAACAGTTGAAAAGTGTCAAGCCCTTTTCAATTGCCAGGACTATTCCAGTGCAAAGGCCTCAAAGCATCTCAAAAGTCGAGCAACTCTTTGAAACGCAGTTCTTTTGACGAAGATTTGCTCGCAAAGCGTAGGTGTTATCTTAATCAGAACGCCTTGGCGGCTTTGTATGAGCTTCCACTTGGCTGGCGTGTGCGAACAATCATTGTCAGAGAGGTAATATTTCTGCTCCTTTGAACCTTGTGCATTTAGGCGGTTGTGTGTTGGGAGTGCCGGGACACGGCGGAAAATTCGTTTTATTTTTCTTTAGTTTTGTTTCAAATTAAATGGTAAATATTGTTGAACATTTCGCATAGATGATGCTTGATGATTCTAGCTGGCCTTGGCTTGCATATCAGATGACAAAACTTTACATCGGAAAAAAATATGCAAAATTCCAGGAAATATTCTACTATGGAGACAGTATACTAGAATCAACTTTTTTACTTGGTCTTTGCATGTGTTATTTAAAAAGATGAATGATTTTTCATGCGTTTTTTTTTTTGTATTTTTTTTTCCACATAATGATGCCATCTATGGCGCTCATTAGGGGAGGCCTATGTCCAGCAGTGGACTATTATAGGCTGGTGATGTTGATTGTTTTAGATGTGTTATCTAAAAAGATTCAATTACATTGATAATCAAGATTTTGAATGCGCATAAAGTTTTGTTAAAATTTATCCGAATTTATGTTGTTTTTTTATAATAATACTAGCGGCCCGCCCCGGCTTCGCACGGGTATTAAACAAAAATTTCAGAAATTATACACACTAAAACGATGGGTTTCACAGTTTTCATACGGATCTTTACTTTTTTTAACAGCATTGGGGTTTTTGACATTGACTCGACATTCCAAAACTGACACTGGCCGTAGAAAAAAAGCAAGCACCGTGCGCTATACAACCTCTTTTTCTATTCTGACGCGCCATAATAGAAAAAGAGGTTGAATATACAGCCCACGGTTCAATTATTGAATTTTTCATGCGGATCCCTAACTTTTTTGAAAATATTATATAGCCTATGTTCATCACGGAAAATTAAGGATTCTAATGGTGAAATAATTTTTTAACTCGGTCCAGTAGTTTCGGAGCCTATTCAATTCAAACAAACAAACAAACATACAAACAATCAAATCTTTCCTCTTTATAATATTAGAATAGATTAACTTAATTATTAGTGTCCACACTTGACTGGAATTATTTCGGTCTACGAATCAGCGTAGCCATCCAATGTGTCCGAGTAAAGAAAAAAAATCGTAAGTAAAATTAAATCAATTTATTGATATCATTTTACTTACGATTCGCCATACAAGGACCATGAACTACTGTTCACACTAGTGTTCAACAAACCAACCATAAACTAAATATATCACGTACTGGAATGTGTTTCTAGTGCAAATCCCGTCATAGTTCAATTAATGTCATCATCTGTCGGGCTTCAACTAACGACAGTGTGGCACACATCCGCGAACCCGTGACCTTATACGAGATAATAGTTCTGCTTCGGACTAAATGATGCTGTTTGGATTGTCCAGCATTATTTATTTATTTTAACGGTATCACTCAGGTTCCTTGGAAGATGGCATAACCTTTAGTTTGGTATGCCACATGTGTACCCTTGCGCCTTCTCATCTTACAGAGACATCAGCAAGGGCCATCTCTGCAGCAACAACAGCGGAGTCCCTTAAACGGCGAAAATAAGCTAAACCTATTTGAGCCATTTTAGATGGACACCCTTGATCCTTGGGATCTTGAGCCGAGTAGAGTCACCAGGTGATCGGATACTGGCTTTTATTTTGGACAACTGTTACTATACAAATCTAAACATAAAGAATTTCAACAGTACCGCTCAGGTATGTTTATCACGAACAAGCATTTCAATTTATTTTCCAGATCCGCAGCATTCTGCGTAGCTTTTAACTAGAACCCAGTGCTATACCAAAGTAAACTGAATGCCGCACTACAGGGTGATAAGTAAAGGCCCGGCTCACGCGTACAACGCTTCGCTGCGTTTCGAATGCAGACATCACAGACTGAATGTTGTTGTGTCAATTACAAATAAAATGGACCTGCATGCGGGATGAATAAGGCTTTACACGGGGTGCACGTAAGACGTCTTTTGTTTTCCTATGAATGGGCTGTGCGAGCGTTGCCAAGGTATGAGAATTCGGAAAATAGTTGCTGAAGGCTTGACAAAGGAGATCCTTTTTCGAATAGTAATCTTAATCGTCGTTGTAATCAAAATTTTCATTCTAAAATTACTCGTCCAAGGAATAAAAGATTATTTATCCAAGGGAATAAAATAAATTGTGATTGTGTTTACTTTAAATTTTATTATGAATTCGATTCCATGAATTAAGTATTATTTCATCTATATACTAATATTATAAAGGTAAGATTTGATTTTTGTTTGTTTGTTTAGGTATTTGAATTGAATATGCTCCGAAACTATTGAACCGATTTGAAAAATTATTTCACTATTAGAATTCAACATTATCCTTGATAAACAATCTATAAAAATATTTATAACATTTCAAAAAGTTAGCGTTCGGTATGAAAACTTCAATAACTAATCATTTAATAAATTTCTGTTAAATATTCGTTCAAAACCGGGGCGGCCCGTAATTTTTATAACATAAAAACTTTCGTAGTCTGACGAATTCATTATGAGTGTGCGCATAGAAACAATACGGGTGAGACGTGATCCACACTCACCCTGATGAAATCCTCGTTAAGGGATGAAACGTGGTGTTCTTCTAAACAACTAGGTTCGTAGTTAACCCGCAAACATTCATAATACCTTACTGTATAAAATATTGAATGACTCCAAGAAAAGTCCTTTTCTACACTATTAAATATTTAAAAAAAAAGCCATGTATATCTCTGAATATCTAAGCCTCATTCATGTACCCTGAATATGATAACTCAGTCTCATTTTATTACGTTGCTAAGCATGGCTGCTTTTGAAAAAGCGTCGAGAAACTTGAGTTCTTTGAAAAAAAGGTTTTTCTTTGTACATTTTATTATGAAAGCTATAAGTGAGCGCTTGGAGAAAATATGGAAATACATACGTAACTTGCTAGGATTATACAGTAACACAAATTCATGCCAGTAAAATGACTTCACGTGCGAAATTTTATAGTAAAATAGAACGATAATGCGAATTTTGAAAGACTCCAGCGACACGGATTAATTTTCCAAATACATACAAACGTAATAACAAAATGATATGTAATTAGATTTTCACTATGATCTGCTGTTATTTCTATTAAAATTGTATTTATCAAGGCTTCTATTACAATATTTTTTTCAATATAAAGTACCTAGTTTGAAATGAAATGAAATTAAAACAAATAGCATTTTGAAAGAAGTCAAGTTTATTTTTATTTGTGTAGATAGGTAAGTATTTTCAAAATAGCTTGTAGAGATAAAAATCCTATGACCTTTTTTTCGGTCTAGACAACGTCTTTGCCAAATTTCATCTAAATCGGTTCAGTAGTTTAATCGTGAATGATAGATATACAGACAGACTGAACGACAGAGTTAGCATTCATAAAATTAGTAAGGTTATAGCAGTTTTATTAATAGTTTTAGTTATCTCGTGACCACGACAGAGTGCAAACCTGTTGAAACGTCGAGAAAAATTAAATTAAAAAAAAACAAAAAAAAAAGGTAAATAAACGTGATAGATACCCGTTAAAATAGTAGGTACTAATAATGATGAACCTAGTTTTTGTCGAAAGAAAATTATCGAATGAAACTTTGGTTCTCCCCCAAAACAAACAGGTTCGTAATTAACATTAATAATGAGTTCTATTTATTCATCAAATACCTTTTCGGTTCAAGTTCTTTTATGATACGATACGATCAATATCGTTTTTCAGAGTCAACATAGGTTAATAATAGAATAAAATTAATTTCCTACCCTCAAAATATTATCATTAAAATTTATGTTGCATGTAATTACTGACCCCGACCCCCTACAATAACAGTCAAAACGAACGTTCGTCAGGAAAATATTTATTACTTAAGTAATTCTGTTCCATTTGGTATAAAAATAAACGTTTCGAATAACCGAGGTTACATTCGACCCTCATTATTTTAGCCGATTTCAAAAACCGTAGGAAGTTCTAAATTCCTCCATTATGTCCAGTGTACTCATTATAATCAGCTGAGTTTTGGAGAACATTCATTATTATCATTGCTACTAGACTTTTGGACTCTTTAATATGAGCTTCTGACAACAGATGAGTGGTAGAAAGTCATCAAGAAAGCTGGCTTTATCTTACAAGGTGGTAAGAGGGAGAGAACAACACGTGGTGGTACACAAAGCCAATATCCCTGAATTCAATTGATAAGATAAGATAATAATGTCTTTATTGCACCTTATAAAACAGTATAAAAACAATCAGTAACTACTACTTAAATCTGATGTGGCACAATCAGCGGCCTTATCACTAAAAGCGATCTCTTCCAGGCAACCTTTGGATTGATGGTTAGGTCCAGAAAATGCGGATGCGGATTAGATTAGTACAAATGATACTTGGAACCCTGTATATATTAGGATATATTCGATATATTATATCTTATATCGGGTTCACTAGACCTGTAGCGCAGGTCCTCGATTTCCACATTTACACTAAGAACGGCTTCCACATAAAAGGCCCATTTAGCATCACCATGAAAGCTAAATGCCCTATAAATCATAGACAGAAGGGGCGGGTAATGAACTTACTTATTAATAAACAAAGCTTATAGTAAGTACCTTTGTAAAAAGTTTTGTGTGTTTTATTGTACTTTGAAACAGAATGTTTTACTTTTGATTTTTGTTTCTACGTATTTAGTCTAGTCTAGAAATCTTTTAAGATTTTTTATATCTACTTATTTGTATACTTATTCATTATTTAAATTACAAAGATTTCTTTTCTTATAAAAGTTCTTGCTTTCAGTTTCACGGAGAGAGCCTAAGGTTACGCTCAATAGAACTTAAATCAAATTGATCAATATTCAATTCAGTTTAATACTCAGTGGCAATGATCCAGAACTGGGTTTGAGAGCCTCAATTGGTTTGATACATTATTGAACCAAGATTTAATTAGTTATTTTTTATGTTTCTTTATTTTAGGTATACAGAGCCCATAACAAGCAATAATAATACGGACAAAATACGAACTGGCTTGAGCAAACTATTCACAACAAATAATTAAACATTTTAACTAAAACACTCTTGATGAAATCCTGCAATCATGAAAACAAATAACAAGAGAAAAAAACAACATAATTAAATATGATAATTCAATAAACAACAACAATGCAAAGACAGAAAGAGAAAAAAATACATAAATTTTATACTATTTATACTTAAATTACAAATGCTATGTGGCTCTCACAAATATCATCGCCCCTGAAGTTATTCTGTGACGGAGGTTCTAATACACTTAATGTACAGTCAGCGTCAAATTGATATATGCGTCTAGAGTAGTCAAAATTTGAATGGTGTTCAGAACCTCGCTCCTCAATACGTCGAGTGTGAAAACACCGCGCTAGTTTACGCCGCGCGAGAGATAAGCGAGCGACTTTGATTCGAGCTGGACTTAACCGCGTGCTCATCAAAGTGAGGCTTGGAACGGCGCGCTATTTGAAGTCGAGTCTGAGAACGTCGCGCCAGTCGAAGGCGCCTGCAGTTGCTGCGACACTGAGCGACATATTTTGTAGAAGCGCTGTTCTTTAAAAACCTAAAATTACGGGGAGGGTGATGCAACCTAGGCGCTATATTACTGTTATTGAAACGTCCCGTTTATTATGAACCTATAATTTAAGTAAAGTGTCAATAACGTTAGTTGTACAAAAGTAAGTAGGGAAATTATAGGTTCATAATAAACGGGACGTTTCAATAAAAGTAATATAGCGCCTAGGTTGCATCACCCTCCCCGTAATTTTAGGTTTTTAAAGAACAGCGCTTCTACAAAATATGTCGCTCAGTGTCGCAGCAACTGCAGGCGCCTTCGACTGGCGCGACGTTCTCAGACTCGACTTCAAATAGCGCGCCGTTCCAAGCCTCACTTTGATGAGCACGCGGTTAAGTCCAGCTCGAATCAAAGTCGCTCGCTTATCTCTCGCGCGGCGTAAACTAGCGCGGTGTTTTCACACTCGACGTATTGAGGAGCGAGGTTCTGAACACCATTCTCAAAATTATGTGAAAAATATAAAACCAATTTGATTTACGCATTTAGATTCGTTATATTGTTGTAAGCACCCAAGGTGTTCAAAGTATCTTACTTCTCATTGTTTCATATTTATATTAGGAGTCAGGGTGTTCAAAATTATCTTAGCAAACAAAGCTCTAAAAGTTATCTTATCTTACTAATATATAAAGGAACGAGCGATTTTCTGGCGACAACGCCCAGCCTGAACCGCTGAAGCTAGAAAGCTGAAATTTGGAAGGTAGGTTCCTTTTACAACACAACCTCCCGCTAAGAAGGGATTTTTGGAAATTCCACCCCCAAGGGGGTGAAAAGGGGGGTGGAAGTTTTTTTGGTCTTTTTTCTAACTCTGTAACCGGTAGCCCGATTTTCTTGAAATTTACAGGAGATACTAAACATACAAAAATATTGAACACGTGTTTCAGGATTTTTCAAAATATTCCTGAAAAAAGGGTGAAATGGGTTATTCAAGTTTTAGATTCGTAGTTTGGCTCCGTATTGAAATGTCTATAACTTTTTATTATAGCACACTTATGACTTGAAACTTTCAGTATATACTGAAAAAACTATAAATCAAACTACGTATTTCAGGAATTTTTTAAAATGTTGCTATATAAGTATAAAAAGCAAGTCGAATTATTGAGGTTATTGTGGTGAAATTTATCAACCATTGACTATTGGCTTGAAATTTACAAAGAAAACTACACAAACAAAAATATTGAAATATGTATTTTAGGATTTTTCTAAATAATCCTGAAAATGGGATAAAAACGGTTATTCAAGTTTGAGATGGGCTAAAGTAGAATGTTTGAAGTCCATCGTGTCATTATCACTATGAAAAAAATACAGTAAATGGTTATTTTTTAAAGAAAACCCTTATAACGGGATTACGGGATACATGATATTGAAAACGGGTTTCAGGAATTTCCGACTCTTAAAATAGGGTATTAGCTGATTTCGTCAAGATTTTTTACCCTAAAGTCCAAGCAAATGAAATTGCGAGGGGGTCAGCTAGTATGTGTATAAAATGCACCTTCAAAAAATAATCAATGATATTTCAAATATTCACTCAAAAGAGTTTGATTACTACTTTTGAGATCTTTGTTTGCTAAGATATTTTGAACACACTGACTGCTAAAATAAATATGAAACAGTGAGTATAGAGACATTTTCGAAAACCTTGGGCAACAATATATTGATTGGAATTGCGTATATCAAATTGCTTTTATCTTTTTCAGATAATTTGGACTACTTTATACGCTCATATCAAATTGACCCTGACTAGGTACAGTCAAGCAAACAAAACTCTGGACCTCGGGAAGAGTTAGGGTGGTGAAATTCAATGCCAGCACTACACGGCAAATCTCAGCGATACTTATATAAAAAACAGTTAACTTGCATCAAATAAGATCGTGGTCAAACGAAGAACGAAGACCTACAACTCTACAAGTTATAAAAATAACGATCTCGGGAGCTTTATTTAATCGAGCCATACTCGAACAACCTGTACTGAATGGTCCAATTTCTTCCGGATCTGACTTTACTAGTTTGTTGATCGCAGTAAATACATAAGTACCGATCTCAACCGAAAGCCGAGGCCATTGAAACAAACAAATGCATATTCATATTTAAAATCAATATCAAATGATTGATTTGCATCACAAAGGATTATAATAATTGGAAAGATGTCTTGCAAAAAAGTTTGAATAAAGTCAGAAGTTTTGATAATACATATTAATAAAATTTAATAATAATAGATAATAATAATGCGCCTAAACTACTGAACCGATTTTGATGAAATTTTGGAAAGAAAGGATATAGGAAACTTTTGATCCCGGTGTTATTATCCGCGGAATAATTATAGGGACACGCAATATAACCGAATCCGGATTCGGTCACTAGAATATTTATATATAATAGTTACACAATCACCTGCTTCATTGAGCTGCCGTTTTCGCAATTCCTCTGAGCTGGCATCTAAATGAGAAATTTGTTTATCAAGCGCTGCCTTCCAACTCTTCGAAGAAAATCGCTTCTTTTCTAGACGCTGATCGTTTCCTAGGTATTCCTTGTAAGTTATTCCACACTAGTTCTAAGACGCGCTTGATAATAGATGAAATCATAACTCAGTTGAGAGCGTGCCAAGATCTCTGAACTCTGTGTTTCAGATAAACAGTGCCGGCAGCCATCCGTAAATTCTGATAAACGGATGACAATGCTGGTGTGAATGCGAAAGTTCAGTGGCCTATTTCAGCATCTTTGGTATGATTTTTTCTGCAACATTCGTGTATCCTGCCGTGTGGTGCCGGCATAGAATTTCACTACTCCAACTCTTCCTGTGGGTGTCGTTAGAGGCGACTAAGGGAAACACATTGAGGGCGGCAGTGCCCTTTTCAGAATAACTTCACCGAACTGCGATCCCCAACCCGCATGCCCAGCGTGGGGATTATGGGCAATAACCCCCAAATGATAATGCCATCTATGGCGTTCTTTATAGGGGAGGCCTGTGTCTAGTAGTGGGCTGTTATAGGCTGGTGATGTTGATGTTGATGATGATGTTGATTCGTGTATCGTTTGACCACACTTAGGCGCTTTGCTTTCTGGTAATTTGAGGCTAGGTCGAGGCATCGTCACAGCGCGTGGGCGGCGTGCTCTCTATGTAAACAGCTATGCTTCTTTCATAGAAATTTATTAAAATTGCAGCAGATTTTCGATGCATGCTGGGATAGTGGCTGATTGACTCCACACGATCACGATGCGCCCTCGCTTGGACTTTAGTGAGGGCAGTATGAGTATGACACTGTCATTTATTAAAGAAATTATTTCCATGCATGAAAGAAGTTTTGCCAAACATAATAAATAATTCTAGACAATCCACACAGCATCATCTAGCCCCAAGCTAAGCAAAGCTTGTGTTATGGGTACTAGATGACTGATATACATTATACAACGTGGATTGTCGACCATTATTTATTTATACCTACATGGTTACAAAAACCCAAAGACCGTAATTTAACATCATTCAAATTTACAGCCACCCGTGCGTAGTGGCCCCACATCCCGACATAGCTAATAACAGGTTCCTTTACCACAAAGTACTAGAAGAGTACTTAACCGGTTAGCACGCACTTACCTACCTCGCCCACTCTGCCATTACTACCCTACGGGATGTATTAACATTCTGAAACTGCACTGCCGTTTGTTTTCCCTGAGTTTTGAGTGATGTAGAGAAAAACTCTGAAGCAGTAAAGTACAAGTTACGATTGGTGCCCATCTCGTAAAGAGCCGATGTGGAGTGAAACTGATTCGATAGTAAAAAATGCTGGTCAAATTCACACAACATCAGATAATGTTGTGTGGATTTGCCAAGCTAAGCAGACTTTGTGTTATTGTTACTAAATGACTGATGTAATTAACACAAGATATTTTTTCTGGCAGTCATTTTTGCGGAAGAATAAATAGGTTGTGCTGTTGTAGAGTGTCATGACTATCTGTACTAGCTCATTCAATTTCACTATAAAACGCCGTCTTTTCAGTCTCTACTATTTCTTGATATTAAGAAAACGCCTCTTTACGTAAATAGGTTTAAATGTGTACTGAACTTTACCAATTTCGGAAGATTAAAGCTTTCCTTGTTTTCAAACAAACACAATTTGACATCAATCTGGCAACACAGTGGGGCAATGTCTGCTTATGACACTATTGTAATGTCGTCATCGAATACGGCTTTATTGTGCTTAGAACAGCTTTGTTGATAAGCAAGTGGGTACCTATGGTACTGCCCTGATGCCAGGTATGTTGGTATTGTCAATGTTATTATAAACAATGTTTTTAGGGTTTTGCCATCGGTTGCAAAACCCTTATGAAATCGCTTTGGGTCTGTTTTGTGTTTTGAATCCTTAATATCTCAGAAACTACTGCAGCTATTGACTTGAAATTTGAAATAATAATACATTTTGTGCGCCCGCACATATTTATAGAAAAATAAATAAAAATAAATGAAAAATCAAAATGAAGATTTTCCATACAAAGAACAATGGCAGAATTTGGTCTGGACTTTTTTTCACGTCCATGGATTTGATGTATATGAATCAAATTTAATTAATTTTCTACGATTTTTCAATTATTTACTCCTTCTCGTAAAGGCCGGAGTTATTTTATGTTATTTAAAAGCTTATCAAATGATATTCGAATGAGGTACATTCGAAATGTTACCATTTTATTAGTGGTGCGGGTACTATTTTATCTTTTGTCAAAGCTTTTGTCTTTGACAGTGTCATGTTGTCTGTGGTTGTCTGTTAATATGCTACAGAATTCTTCCGAGACTCGCTTTTTTAATCTCTGCTGTGTTTTGTGTTTATATTTTGGCTTTCTATATATTTCTACCCGACCTGGAGTGTTTATGGACTGCTTGATACTGCCCTGTGTGACTAGTGCGTGCCCTTAGGACTCCGATATTGCTTTTCGTGATCATAAGCTAATCTTACTTACTGTTCTCTGATTTTGCCTAGTGAATTGGACTTTTGTTGTAAGCCCGGGACAATCGTAATGGCAGATTATTATAGAGGTCATCGTAGCACACTATTTTATGTGTAAACTGCAATCTATGCGTGAACACACTTCGCCGATATCAAGTCTTAGGACTTGAACCGAGAGTTACGACATGAGAATGAGGAATGAAATTAATATGTTAATAAAATGTGTTTTTTATTTACCCACATTAGGTATTTTATGACAACCTTTGTGGCTAGGCGGGCGAAGGGCCGTAAAATAAAAATATCTATCTATGTAGATACTTATATACATTGTTCTAAATATATACGTTATCTAGTAGGTACTCAGAACACAAGCTCTGCTTAGCTTCGGGCTAGATGATGCTGTGTGGAATGTCCAACATAATTTATTTATTATATAACCCTCAGTTTTTTTGTGTTTATGGGGCAAGTATATTTTTTTAAATACGCGCCCAGTTTTTGTAAACATACAAGAAGGTTAGAACTTATTTGGATTTTTCTCATTTCGTTTGTCTGTAAATAAATACTCATTACCTCAATTAACCACACCACATTATCAATTTCTTTAAGATTTAATTTCAATCTGCGATCTATTATAGATAATTTTTGTTTGACGTTCATTCCATAACCTAAAAATTCGAACATCGAAATCTTTTTTTTCCGGCTTTTTCAAATGAAAATAGTCTCATATATAGATTATGGAGCAAACGCCAAATCTTTCAACATATTTTCCATTACGGGACGCTTCAATTTGATTCCAGACAATTCTTAGTATGGAGACCTGCCATTGTTCTTTTGAAATCTAAATTTTAAATGGGCCGTACAAAGTCGAAAGTGGTATCAAATGAAAGGTACTCGTTTATAGATTTCAAAATAGTTTTTGAAATTTTGGCAGATTTTATACTTTTTAAAATATTTTGAAAAAGGTCAAATAAATGACCATTCCCCCCCCCCCCTATCTCCGAAGATTGCAGAGCGATCGACATGATATGTAGCAAGTGTTTGTAGATATGGATCTATATTTTACAGGAAAAATATAGAGAAGTCTGTAAAAATAATACTTTTTGAAATATGGTCAAAAAAGGGCGGGAAAAATTTCTGAATAGGGTGACTACGCCACCGAGTTGGGTATTAAATGAAAGGTATTGGTTTGTACATTCCAATGCAGTTTTTGAAATTTCGATGGATTTTACACTTTTTGATATATTTTGAAAAAGGTTGAAAAATTGACCGGTACCCCCCCTCTATCTCCGAAGATTGCAGAGCGATCGATGTGATATGTACCAAGTGTTTGTAGTTATGGATTTAAATTTTACAGGAAAAATATAGAGAAGTCTGTAAAAATAATACTTTTTAAAATATGGTCAAAAAGGGGGGGGGATAATTTTCTCCAGGGGAGACTACCCCCCCAAGTGGGGTATCAAATAAAAGGTATCAATTTGCACATTCCAAAACAGTTTTTGAAATTTCGATAAGTTTTATACTTTTCGAAATATTTTGAAAAAGGTCGAAAAATTGACCAAGGGGGGGGGCCTTATCTCCGAAGATTGCAAAGTGATTGATGTAAAATGTACTAAGCATTTGTAGATTTAGATCTATATTTTACAGGAAAAATATAGAGAAGTCTGTAAATATAATACTTTTTTAAATATGGTCAAAAAACTAATTTTCATACAATGGGGGCTATTTCATTGAGAGTAATATCAAATCAAAGGTATGGATTTTGACAATTCAAAACAGGTTTTGAAAATCGTCTAAGTTTCATACTTAGTGAAATAGGTTGAAAAAAGCCGAAAAAAAATTGTAGGTACCAACCCACTTACCTACCCACTAATCTCTGTAGTAACTGTTATAGTAGTTCCACAGCGCACCAAAACCGTAATTCTCAAAATTTTTGAGAAGAGATATGTATCCTAGATAATCCACACAGTATCATTTACCCACAAGCTAAGCAGAGCTTGTGTTATTAGTATTACTACGATAGCTTTTATACTTAATAAAGTATAAGTATCACATGATATATTTTTGTGTACAGAAAAGGACTAGAACACCCGAACAAATAATCTGAAGATCCTACAAATATTAGTCCCGAGGCAGAAATCAAACCGCAACCTCCTGCGTTGTAAGCCCACCGCGCCAACAGGTCGTCATATACGTACTTACCTACCTAAACGACAAAAGTTCAAAACCCTCGGCGCGCGAGTTACACTCGCACTTGTCGTACTTGTTTTTATTATTTTGTCGATTGAACGACACGAAATAATCTAACTAATCTATATCTATACTAATATTATAAAGAGGAAAGATTTGATTGTTTGTTTGTTTGTATGTTTGTTTGTTTGTTTGTTTGTTTGTTTGTTTGTTTGAATTGAATAGGCTCCGAAACTACTGAACCGAGTTAAAAAATTCTTTCACCATTAGAATCCTTAATTTTCCGTGATGAACATAGGCTATATCATATTTTCAAAAAAGTTAGGGATCCGCATGAAAAATTCAATAATTGAACCGTGGGCTGTATATTCAACCTCTTTTTCTATTATGGCGCGTCAGAATAGAAAAAGAGGTTGTATAGCGCACGATGCTTGCTTTTTCTCTACAGCCAGTGTCAGTTTTGGAATGTCGAGTCAATGTCAAAAACCCCAATGCTGTTAAAAAAAGTAAAGATCCGTATGAAAACTGTAAAACCCATCGTTTTAGTGTGTATAATTTCTGAAATTTTTGTTTAATACCCGTGCGAAGCCGGGGCGGGCCGCTAGTAATATTATAAAGAGGAAAGATTTGATTGTTTGTTTGTTTGTATGTTTGTTTGTTTGTATGTTTGTTTGTTTGTTTGTTTGAATTGAATAGGCTCCGAAACTACTGGACCAGTTTGAAAAATTCTTCCACCATAAGAATCCTAAAATTTCCGTGATGAACATAGGCTATAAAATATTTTCAAAAAAGTTAGAGATCCGTATAAAAACTTCAATAATAAAACCACAGCGATATACATCAACTTCTTTTTTTTTTCTTTTTTTGCGCTGCTCGCTTTTGCTGTGACTCAACTTCAACTTCTTTTTTTATGGCACCGCTTTTGCTACCACGACTCCGCCAGTGTCAGTTATGGATTGCCATCTCATTGCCATAGACATCACAATTCGTTACTGGGGTGCGAGAGGAAACTCAATGTCAAAAAATATAAAAACTTCAAGATTGGAACCATGCTATGTAGGCTCAGAAAAACGATCGATGTAGGCGATATTATAGCGGTGCGAGAGAAAAGTCAATGCCAAAAAATAAAGTTCTCCCTGTTTTTCTTTATATAAGTAAAGGAGGTAAAGGTACAATTTTAGAAAGGAAAGGTTTTATTGTTTGTTTGTGGTCTGAATTGAATAGGTTCCGAAACTACTAGACCTTTTTGGAAAAAAATCATAATAAAAACATTTCAAATCGCCTAAAGTGCTACGATCTCGTAGCACTTTCGTAGCAAGGCTACGGCGTAGCATTTTTGTAGCAGCATTTAGATAAAAATAGTGTGGACAAAATTTTAATAATGTTGTCTTTTATTGATAGGAGTTCAACCCGATATTAATTTGTCTTTTAAAGTACTCATTATCACCAGCCTCTAATAGTCCACAGCCTGAATAAAGGCTTCCTCTACGGAGCACCAGCGCCCTGTATTTATTAGCATCTATAATCTGCAAGCAGTGTTTCTATTTATATTATTTATAATAATAATGAAGATAAATGATGTTTATAATACATACGACCTCTGTGGCGCGGCGGGCGAATGGCCGCTAGCAAAGCAGTTGTGGGTTCGACTCCCGCCTCGGGACAAATGTTTGTAAGATCTGCAGATATTTTTCAAGGTGGTCGTTTTCTATGCATTGCTTAACTTGGGGCTAGATTATTTTGTGTGAATTGTCCAGCATTTTAACAATACTAATGAGATGAGTACATATAATTTCTTATGTTTCGAGAAGATTTATTATATACTCGTATATACATGCTGTGTACACCTCCTTTGTTTGGCATCGCTTAGAAGTCCCTCGCTATAACTTAGAAGAACTTTTATTAAGAAGCAAGGGCTCTTGCTCTCGCTTCGAGTAGCACAGAAAGTGCACTCGTAAGTTGCACACAAGTTTGAAATAAGATAATAAGTCTAAAATTTCGAAAAGGTCCGATAAGATACGCAGTCGTTTCTAATGTAACAACTACAGTTCCTAAGTAGGAATAATCCCAGAGTAGTCATTGAGTAAGTACCTACACATGACTATTCTGGCATTATTATTAAGTATCAACTCTCTTTGCCCATATGCTATGAATTAATGTTTATAATATTAGTTTAGGTTAAGTAATATTTAGCGATAAATGATTTTTTATTTATTACTTTTTATATACAACAACAACAACATCTGCCTATAATAGTCCACTGCTGGACATAGGCCTCCCCTAATGAGCGCCATGGATGGCATTTTTCATTTGGGGGTTATTGCCCATAATCCCCACGCTGGGCATGCGGGTTGGGGATCGCAGTTCGGATATTTTTATATACATACTCGTAATTGTACAATCGCAATAGTGCAGCGCAACGACGTTGTTAATTTGCTCGTCAACTTGATGGTTAACTCTCGTTACGGCTTTAATTTGACATTCGCAAGTCGCAAGTTCGCAAGTCGGGGTTTATGACACAATTTCAATCATAATTACTGCAAGGACGTTGAGACGACGCTGCAAGTTTTTCATTAGATTCCTGACCCAGTTCAAGGTGTTTTATTTAATAACCATAAAAAATTCTTCCACTTCTTATGACAGTTTAATTTAACTTTATGTGGTTTAAGTTGTAAATTTCCTATAAAGGCCGCAAAGTTGTACTCAACTCCTTAAATGCTCAAATTATTGTTCCTTTTTTGACCTATGTGGCGCGGTGTGCGAAGGTCCGCCTGCGAGGTTGAGGATACGATTCCCATCTCGGGACTAATATTTTAGGATACTCAAATAATTGTTCAGGGTGTTCTAGTCGTTTTCTATGTATAATAAACAGATATCTATCTATTTAATATATTGTTTTATGTATATCAGTCATCTAGTGCCCATAACACGAGCTCTGCTTATCTTGGGGCTAGATGATGCTGTGTGAATTGTCCAGCATTATTTATTTATCTTGTTCTTTTCATACATTCCCCATTACGGTAGCCAACAAACCGTTTACGATTATCCAATTTTCTTGCGAGCTCCGTTTGTATGTAATGCGGAACTACGTATGAGGGATTTTCAGGCACGACGCGAGCGACAAAGCAGCCACTTAAGAGCACAGTCACCAGGACTTAATTCATACAAACTAAGTACGGCTCAAGGGTAGAACCATAACAATCTCTGATTCGTATTGATAGTGCGGAGTGGCCATTGAATTGATTTTTTATGTATAATTTTATGAATTTTTGTTTTGTTAAATGTTTGTGTTCCATTTATTTCATCAAGCTTAAGAAGCGCCTAAAAGAATAGTGAAATCCAATAATTTTTTCTTAAAAATTGTTGATATAAAAAAGTACTAATCAAAGTAATTGGTGTCAGAGGAGGGTAGAATGGCCCCCTATATACGCTTTATTTAATAAATTCATGCTTACTACGTCATAAATTTTAAATAAATTACTTATTGAATTGATATAATCAAAGTCAGTTTTGTTCAATACCTATAAATAAATCAATACTACCAGTGCATCCAGAATAATTTTTCGGCACAATAATAGATTACAAGCAAACAACACCCACGCCAAACCCTTCGCCGATATTTACTCGTAACTACTTGCTTAAATAACAAAAAAATAGCGGCATTCTTCGGTATAAATTAACTTAGTCTAGTTGTCTAAACTTTCAGATACTTTCGCTGAGAAAAGGCTGTTTCATAAAAAAAATATTAAGGGTGCCAAAATACCTGCCAGGGCCACATTACTTCCTCCCAATACTTCTATGGAAATTGTCATTGTCATACTTTTTGGCTTATGTGCTAGCAGCAACATTGCCTTACGGCTCGCTTTGCTCGCCCTCGATCAGGTTTTGACTGAATATCCGTGTTATTGCTAAAAATATCACCGAGTCATGGCCTTTTTGCAGTACACAATCTTACCTGTCTGCAGGTAACTTGTACCTACTCTTCAATCTGATTATTTAAACGTATACCAAGTACTTTTGTTTAAAATTTTATATTTATATCTCTAAGTAGTAACAAATATTTTTTTTATCTATCAACATTATCATTTGTATGAAATAAGATTCAACGCGACGCTACTTTACTAGCGTCGCGTTTCGCCGTCTCGCAAAATGCACTGAGATATCTCTGAAGAATGCCACTATATGCCACTGCATGTTTGTGTATCCATTTGCTTGCTGAACTACGTAGGGTAATGGATTTTTTGAGTTGGTGACGTAAGTTTGCATGGGTCTTTAGGCGCATCGCTCAATGGTATGTTGAGGCGAGATCGAGGCGGCGGCACAGCCAAGGCGTTTTTATATGGTCGATGTGCGAGTGTCCTTGCTTCTTAGTTAAGAACCAGACCGCGCCTTCAGCTCACACGTTACACATCGTATTAAAAAAAGAAATTTACTTAACATTAAACGGCATTTCAATTATATATACCATCTCTTTAGCATGAGCGCAATGCCATTGATCTCTAAAAAAATATAGAGGCGGCGACGACTCGACTTTTGGTCCAGTGAGCGACGCGCCTTACCTTCCTTATCAAAGGATGTAGCCGGTCTGAGTAAATGTTAAATGGCTGCAGAGGGTAGATAGATACTATCTTCTAGTTAGATACTATCTTCTAGATAGAATTCTAATATTCTATATATTATAAATTCTAATATTTATTTATTCAAGTAATGAACGTCCGTGGGTACTACAGTGCCCAAAAAAATAGGCGACTTACGTCCTGGGTACTACAGGACCCAGGGGTTCACCCAGTCGAAAACATGATTTTACTCTAAAACTGTGGCTCAAAGGTTCTAACGTAATACAACAAAACCCTAGTAATGCGACCCTGTATATGTATATAGTACCTAAGGTAATAAAACTCGTGTTAAAATCAATGTAGTAAAATTTAGCCATCAAGTAAAACATTTCAATTTTGATGCCGTTGCTATTCTACTTAAAAACAATCTAGGCTTATAGCATTTGTCTACACGTGGAAATAAGAGAGATTGGTTTCCACGCGGCAGTCTCGGTAAAATTAGACGGCTGTACGAATTTGCCTAATGCAATTTCGGTGAGCGGCGTTCGCAGACGAAATAAATTGCTGTGAAATGCAGTTCCCGCTAAAACCACTACAGACAATCCTATTTGCAGGACCAAGGTTTGGTGATGTTTAGTTCAAATATTGAGGCTTTTGAAAGTTTTTTCCAAATACGAGTAAAGGATCGGGGCCGCACCGCTACCGCACTCACAAGTAGTGTAGATAGATAGAGAATAGGGTATAGGGATATATTTTTACTTCATCAGACGACTGACTCGCGGGCTCGTTTGAAGCTTGCAGGTAGGGTCACTGTAAAATGTATCCAAGAATATAATTTTGCTGATAATAGATGATACATTACTGTTTTGTGCGGCAGCGGTGTTAGATTAATGTACGCAGAGCTTAGTAACAACAGAATTTGCCACTTTCTCATATCAATATGACTGAAAACCATTTGCTGGATCCTATTATAATATATGATACTTAGGGGGTTATTATAAATTCGAAAATAACTCGGTCTGCCTGTGTGATACGCTTTAACGGCTGTACGAGTCTTATTAAAATATTTCACGAAGATTGCGGTGACCGAAGCCCTGGGCAGAAGCTTGTCTCAACTAATATTATAAAAAGCAGAGATTTGGTTGTTCGTTTGTTTGAAATAGTTTCCGAAACTACTAGACCGATATGAAAAATTCCTTTACCATTAGAATCCTACATATCCCTGATGAACATTGGGTACCTATAGCATATTTAAAAAAAGTTAATAATGTAACCCAACGTGTGTAAAAAGTTATACATTTTGTTAAAGACCTGGGCAAAGCTGGGGCGGACGGTTAGTTTATAATAAGGGGTCAGCTCAGCGCAGCACTTGCAGTTTATTAGACATTGGACAGATGTTTTTAACGTTTACTGTGTAAAGGAATATCGTAATAAACTTGAACGTTTTAGTATCTTAAGACGACCTCTGTGGCGCGGTGGGCGAAGGTCCGCCTGCAAAGCAGTAGGTTGCGAGTTCGATTCTACAAATATTTGTACGTTCTTCAGATATTTGTTCATGGTGTTCTGGTCGTTTTCTATGTATAATAAAAAAATATCTATTTATGTAATAATATTGTATTGTCATCTAGTACCCATAACACAAGGTCTGTGCTTAGCTTGGGGCGAGATGATGCTGTGTGGATAGTCCGCCACTATTTATTTATTAAGAAACTAAATTTCCACCAGTTTGTTCAATACTCTCTAGAACCTTCAAAAGAAAATAACGAACAACCAAATTAGAAATAGTATTTACAATTGAAACAACTGAGCTAACAGCAAACTGTTGCAACTATAGGTAGCCAACTGAAACTGAAACTGATCCATATCAATACCGGTCGGAAGCGTCCCCGAAACGCTGGCTGCATTGCCTCGCTGTATGACAATGCTGATGCGCTGCGGCAGATACTCACCAGCTCTCTAGTCACACGTCGCTTTGACCAGATGCTGAGACAATTTTTTGACCAGATAGGTACCCCTCGGACTCCTTGGATACCCCTTGGAATAAGGGTCTCCATGCAAATGCGTAGGCTCCATACAAAAGTTGACATAAAACCTTACCTTTTCCATTTCACTTAACCCTCGGAAATTTCTAATCTCTCAACGTGACCAACGCCTCTAAAATTTCTGATAAGCTGGACGTTAAATTTCTTTTAAGTATTTAATTGCTCCGGGGAAAAAAATACGAAACTTTTCAGGCGCTGATCCGCCTAATACAGCATAAATATAGTTAGGTATTGGTTACATTTATATAAGACGTTTGATAGATTTATCAGAAGAAAGATTTGATTTTGTTTGAAAAAGGCATAAAATATCAGATAAAAGTTTGGGGAGAGTTTTGCTCCACCTCGAAAACTAACAATCTAACAAGGTCAAGGTTTCTTGCTCGCTTATTTACTTTACAAAGAATCAAAGTGATCACTTTATTTCCTATTTCTTATGTAATTTATATGTATTTTGTGACGTGTCCAAAAGTCCTGTAAGGTCTAAATGAAATAAAAATGAAATAAAGCACTTTAATTTTGATAGGCTCCGAAACAACTGGACGACATGAAAAATTATTCCACCATTATAATCCTTCATTATCTTTGATGAACATAGTATAGAATATTTCCAAAAAGTTAGGGTTCCGTATGAATTTATGAATGTAACACAAAGTGTGTAAAAAATTATCACATACCTACCCATGCGAAGCCGAGGCGGACGCTAGTTCAACACAATTAACTATAAATACCTATTCAATTGTGAATATGTGGTGACACAGTTTAAGTAATCATGACTTTTGCGTTCTGCAATTAAGCAAATTCATTTATAAAGCAGAGTCCAACCAGTCACTCATCAACCCTTCGCCGCTAACACACATATCCTTAATTAGCTTTATAGAATATCGTAATTGTAATTTATGTACTCGTATCTCTTATTGAATAGACTCAGTTATAGTTATAAACATCTTTCATTTCAATCCAACCCACAATAGGTATGATAATGATAGGATGGTAATCTATAGACTAGCGTAATTTAAACTCAAAAAATATAATTATAAAAAGTTAAAAAAATTCTTTCCAGAAATGGGTTTACAAGTAGAGACTTAGTATATTTTATTATAATGGTGTTTCCTCATTGGTTTCGTATATACCAACTTGTAGTTTGATTCTTCGAAACTGACTTTGTAGAATTATTGGTTCTATCATTTGTTTACTCAATATTTTCCCAGTCCTCAAAACAAAGAATTGGTACGCTGTGCATTATCCCTTGTTACTTTGACAAAACCCTTCTCACTTTCCATATTAACAAACGTACCTTATATGCACATACGAATGTCAGTGCCCCTTTGAGCTTCAAACCGGATGGGTTCTTCCCTTTGGCTATATCCAATCTGTGCTTTTGTGTTCAACAAGCGCTTTCTTGGAGGTTAAATTTCATTTGAAGTAGGTATCTGTTATAGCGAATGCCTTTGCTGTACATATATATAATATATATGATAATATAATGTATCTCTGTGATGCTTGTGATGTTCCCAGGAGGATTCTGGTCGGAAGCTGAGCTGCCTTGCGATTACGGTAATATAACCCATTCATAAGAGATCATAATTAAACATTATGTATTTGTATTGTAATTGTGAACAAAAGATTTACCTATACCTTTACCTGTTCCCCTGCACACACACATTATATAGGTATTTTTTCATTTATTGATAAATAATGCTTTGTACTGTAGAGCTTTATTTGTATAATGTAGAGTACCTACCTAGTAGAAATGAAACCAATATAATATTGGTTTCATTTGAGGTATTTTATACAAAACTAATGTATATATTATCTTACGTTAAGTATTTTAAACAAATTGTCTGTGTGTGTTAAATGACAAATAAATAAAATGAAATGAAATCAAATGAATTTTATTACTGTTAACTAGGTGGTAATGTGTACATCGGTCATATATTAATCTATTTAGTATCTCTATATGTATGCCATGGTCTGGCTTACAGCATTAGGTAGGTACCTACTTAACATAATATACAAATTTTTAATTACGATTAAAAAGTAATCTAACGTTTTACAAAATTAATGTCAATGATAAATATAAAAAGTAAAAAAAAAATACAAAAAATCGATGTCAAAAGTAAATAAATAATGTAATAAAAATTTGTCATTTAGAAATTCATCGATGGTATAATATATTTTTTCTTCCAATAATTTATTTAATTTGTTTTTTAATGCGATCAAATTACCTTCGGAGCGTATTCAAAGGGATTTTGTTGTAAATGGTAGGTGCCATTCCAAACACACTCTTCCTAAATAAGGCAGTTTATATAAAGAATTTACTTATTTACTTTACTAATTTTGTATATAACACCAGTTATAGCTAAGCTAATGGTTGTGTAGGGCCAACACATGGCAAACCTTACCCAGGTAAAGCATTCATGCCACACTTTAAATTTATATAACTCAACATATCAGCTGGAAAAGAAAAGGTTTTCCTCTCTAAGAACTCCAAATACAATAAAGAAAGTGAATAAATCTTACAAGGAAAGCTAAAGCTCCAAACAACGATTGTACCTACAGTTTAAAGTTTCGCTCTGCACTGCAGTTGTATCAGGCTAACTACGATGGAGTTGTGAAAAAAACAACAAGACGAACAACTATTCAGAGTGAAACTGCCCTTAGGAGCAAGTTGGTTCTGCAGCTCGGCGCCGACTAGAAGTGCATTACCGCAAGCAAACTATGGGGTGACTGGTTATGCACTTGCGTTAGTAAAATAGGATTACCAAAATAAGCCATGAACACAATGCAAGAGCATCCGCATTTTTCATCAAATTTAACGTTTAAAGACGTAAAAATCTCCATCGGAAGCTACGAAAAAGACTCGCATGTTTTGGAGAAATTTTCTCGGTAGAGTTCGGAAATAAGTAGAGCCGATCTGAATCCATATAAAATAGTAGGAGTCTATGTATAGTTTTCAACGCTTTTATGGATTTTCTCTCCATTCGTGAACATCACATGTTCCCAAGAATATTTATCGGGAAAGTTTTAAAATCGAGAATATGAAAAGCCGATGAAGCCGTATAAAATACAGGAGGATTTTTTATAGTTCTAAACTCTAGGATTTATGATTCCTCTCTCATAAATCTCATAAATTTTATCCTTTTAATATGCATTCTTGTTCCTCTGAGTATAAATAGGTGCCTAGCCTTATTCAGGGTAGTATATTACAGCGGGCCGCGACTTTATCTGGGTTTCCACCCGAACTGCGCTGGCTGGCGATAGACTGAAAATAGTGGCACAATAAAACAGGGCCCGCCGACTATATCGAAGCTCTCGGCCTCTCCTTATCGGGAAACAGTTAAAAACATGGATACACAGTTGGAAACATCGGACCGTCACCCTTGAAACTTTGTGGCTATAAATCGATTGAACTGGATTCTGTGTTAGACTCGCGCCTTATCTATACTAATATTATAAAGAGGAAAGTTTTGATTGTTTGTTTGTTTGAATTGAATGGGCACCAAAACTACAAGACCAATTAAAAAAAATATTTCACTGAGTTCGGTTTAACAGTAGTATTAAGACGTCACTGTGTCGTCTAATTTTTTATATATATAGTTTTCAACATCTTGTGATGTTGAAAACTATAAGGAACTGGGAAGAGCATCCTGTGGACCAGGAAATACACAATTTTCTTTGCTAAAATTAGGTGTAACGATGACGTTACGACACAGTTGACACTATTGTCAAACCAAACTCAGGGCTCGTGTCTTATTTTCGTTATATTATTACCCTCGTATCTACGTACCTACTTCAAATTGTATCAATGGACTCTCTGGTGTTAATTGAATGTTTTTTTAGTCGAAAAGAACTTTACACCGTGTATTCTCCGTTTATCGGGAAACAGTTACAGTGATTCATTGCGTATTTACTTACCTATCGAGTTGCAACTTGCACCTGACTTATTGACATTACGCAGTTCGCTTAAAGAAAGTGCTTTTACGAAGGCTATCAAGGTGGAAAGAATAATTCCAGGAATTTAATTTTTATTTTATCTATTACACAAAATCCACAGCCCTCTTACTTAAAAGTAACTTTACTTAAAAAATATCACTTACAGCCAATAAAAGGATAATTTTATAAATTTAAGACGAAAGTCACCAAGGTTGTCGATATGATTAAAAAAAAATAGAACGACTAAGATACACTATACACTATTAATACCTAATTAAACAAAGAAAACATAATTCTAGAGAAAATAATTAAATCTAATATTGAAAATTCTTTAAGTAAGAAGCCGGTTGACTGGTGATTAATGTGCATAATTCTGAATTCGTTTCGTTTGCTTATTCGTTTCAAATAGCTCGATACATTTCCATGGTAAAGTTAACCTTATACTATTTGAATTGACGACCCCTGCGGCGCGGTTGGCGAAGGTCCGCCTGCGACGCAGGCGGTTGCGGATTCGATTCCCGCCTTGGGACGGGAAATAATAAATAATGGTTTTCCCTGTATAAGTCTAAAAACGTTTTATGATTACTAAACTTAAATATAATAAAATAACGTGATGATGGCGAAAAGATTAAAGGACACAAAGTATTTGATATATTTTAGTAACTTAACATTCGTAGATGGTTACAAAAGCTTAAATGACCTAAGGGTCAAAAGTACCTAGAGGTAAATTATACATTTTATTTTACAAAGGCCTATTAGCTAAAGGTCAACAGCGGCCTTTCATTTTCTCTTATACCAACATTGTATACCATATTACATTCAATTATTTCTATAACCGTCCACGAAACTCGATTCTTGTTTAGTCCGTTTTCCCTAGAGTCTCTTTAGAATTTTTCATTTATTTTATTAAATGCTTAATTTTTGCTTATTAGTGTCTGTTTTAGGCAAGTTATACTGGGTAAAATATTTAGTTTTAATGTGTCATTTATTGACGTAAAATATTTGTTTTAATGTGTCATTTATTGTTTTTTTTATTATTATTCAAAGGTTGTCCGGAAGAGATCTCATTCAGCGATAAGGCCGTGGATTGTGCTACACTAGATTTAATAAGTAGTTACGAAGTTGCCCTTGGTGGCCACCAAAATCTAGTTTCGTATCTCTTCCTAAACTAAATAGAATAAAACTATTACAGAGGCATTAAAAAAAAGCTTATGATAGGTATCACAAACTGGACGATGGATTTTTGAAAATTCCTTTGTTAAAAAGAATCTTAATATATAAAGGAACAAGCGATTTTCTGGCGACAACGCCCAGCCTAAACGGCTGAAGCTAGAAAGCTGAAATTTGGCTAAGAAGGGGTTTTTGGAAATTCCACCCCTAAGGGGGTGAAAAGGGGGTTAGAAGATTTTTTGGTCCTTTTTGTAACTCTGTAACCGGTGGCCCGATTTTCTTGAAATTTACAGGAAATACTAAACATACAAAAATATTGAACTCGTGTTTCAGGAGTTTTCGAAATATTTCTGAAAATAGGGTGAAATGGGTTATTCAAGTTTGAGATTCGTAGTTTGGCTCCGTATTGAAATGTCTATATTTTCAATATTAAAATTCTCAATAAAAATAATATAAAGAAGGGAAGGGAATGACGAAACGATGACGTTTCGATACTATCGTCATTCCGAAATCAGAGGTTTGTCAGTCCGTCTCTCATAGTGCCGCTTAGCTCGGGTCCCAGGCCACAATCGTCGGTTATTGAGTCCCGGACCAATGAGGCGAGCTCATCTCGTTAGCCTGACCTGGTTGCGTGTTGTCAAACTACCATGAAATCTACAGATTAAAAATAACACAAAACATGTTTAAATCAATGCGTTTGATATTAAAAACCCTAATTCTATGGATTATATGTAGGAAATTAACAATCGTGTTTAGATCAACAATCGTCAATTTAAAAATGTAAATCTTCCCTCTGTGTTCGCTGTAATTAAAATATCATAAGGTGCTGATTGTCGACTGATGTGTAAGTTAACTTAGACTAAGGTATTTTACGACATGTTGGTCAAAAAACATCCAAACCTAGTAAATTACAGAAGGGATTTTCATTTATAACTTTTCAAAAATATTTTTCGAGATTTAAGAACCGAAGAGAAAAAGTAGTAGTAATCACAGTTCAATATTCTCCAATCACTTTCAATACAAGTCTTACGTTGTAGAAAGTATAGTTTGCAAATACGCGGCTAGGTTGGACGAACTGAGTATATTCAATTTTGAGTTTTTCGGTCCCTAGACGATGCCCGCAATAATCTGAGCCAATTAATAGATGATGGCGGGTAAAATAAAAAGCTATTTTGCTGAATATTCGGAGTTAAATAGTGTGATCCCGAAGGAGGTTCGTGGACGTTGATAAGCAGTAGGTAATTGTTGGCGCCAGGTTTAGCTGACTTGCTGTCTATTCGGACAAAATATTGGGACACAGTGTCCCAATTGACACTTATGATTTCAATATTTTTTTCTGTGACTCTAGTGTCTTCACTATTATCGCATTTTAGGTCTGCAAGGTAGTCCAAAATTTAAAGTAAGAATGTTGTTATTTGTTTCAAATATGTACAATTTTAATCGTGCCACCTATAAATAAAATAAATAAATAATGCTGGACAATCCACACAGCATCATCTAGCCCCAAGCTATGCAGAGCTTGTTTTATGGGTACTAGATGACTGATATACGTAATACAATATTATATATTTTTTATTATACATAGAAAACAACCAAAACCCCTAAACAAATATCTGCAGATCGTACAAATATTTGTCCTGAGGCGGGAATCGAACAACCGTGCGACGCAGGTGGACCTTCGCCCACCGCGCCGGTCGTCAGATAATTCCCTTTGTGCCGCTTTAGGGTAAGCGTTTTAGCAACAATGTACTCGAATGTATGATTAGGGTCTGACAGGATGTATTAACTTTAGATTTGAAGCTTTATCTTGTAACCCCGAGGTTAAGTGGTGATGTTAAAAAACTTTTCCAGTTTATTTTTCGAAACTGGTTTGAAAAGTTTAATACTTATTTTTTAACTCGGCCGATACGCCGCGTGCATGAATAAATAATAAGTAATGCAGGATAATCCATACAGCACCTATCCCTGAGTTAAGCAGAACATCTATCTAATACTTTCAAATCGCATATCGTCAGCCTAGATCAGTCAACTGCTGGACATAGGCCTCCTTCCAGCACGCTCTCCTTATGGTTATCCTTTGGAGGTTATTGCCCATAATCCCCACGCTGGGCATGCAGGTTGGGGATCGCAGTTCGGTGGAGTTATTCTGCAGAGGGCGCTGCTGCCCGCCTCCGGTGTGTCTCCCTTAGTCGCCTCTTATGACATCCACGGGAAGAATTGGGGTGGTGAAATTCTATGCCGGTACCAACCGGGAATACATTATACTAAATATATTAGTCATCTAGCCCCCTTAGCTCCACTTACCTTGGGGCTAGATGATTCTATGTATTGTAAAGCATTATTTGAAAAAATGAACTCTTTTAATCATACGATACACCTATCTATTCCCAATCTCTAGAATGATGTGGTGGTAAACAGAATTCCTGCTAAATAGTCCCTAATTCCAATCCACCCTAATATAATTACGCATAATGATCTAAAATTGGTTAAGTACATTACGTGCTAGTGATTCAGCCACATTCTGTTATTGGGAATCGTCGATGGCCCTCCATTGCGTTGGAATGACCGCATCTTTACTCCCGTTGGCCATTCTATAAAGCAAAGGGGAATGCTATGTTTTTCTGAATAATAAATGTTTGCCGAAAATACTTTTTTATTTACAGTCACAGACAGTTTAGAACTAAAAACTTTACACTATGACAATTCCTGTGTCGTGTGTAAAAGTAAAACTAAAAGTTTTCATTTAGTTTTACTTTTACACACTTTATAATTTACCTACTCCGGCTTCGCACGGATGCAATACTGATTCAAAAACCTTCCTCTTGAATTACCCTTTCTATTAAAAATACCTGCATCAAAAGCCGTTGCCTATTTTTAAAGATCAACAAACAGTCAACAAACAGTAATCCTTCGGGGATAAAATGTATGTGGTACACACCGGAATCATTGTCTATTTAAAACCAAAATAATCATAAAAATCAACCTGCAATGAAAATATAAATCAGCGAACACACATAACAATACAGCCTAATATAGAACCTTCTCCATTTTTCAAAGTCAGTTAAAAATATTCGCTTGTTAACTGTGTTGAGATTTTTCATTGTCATCGTGACGTCATTGCGTTGTGTTCCAATTAATTCACACCCACTGTCCCTATTAAGCTGGACATTAATTACATTTGTACGTAAGTCAATTAGAACTAAATTCATCATATCACCCGATGGAATTCGCTATTGACCATGCAATGCATCACGAATAATCAATTAGATAGATAGAAACATAGATAGGTAGACCGAAAATTCTTTATTGCACACTTAACAAAACATACATTATGTATAACAAACAAAATATAAATAACATGACATATGGTGCTCTCTACTAGACAACCGTGGATGGATACGATATTGGATTGAAATTTGGATCTGTTTGCATTGTTATATAGCCTATAGAATTTACTTTTCAGTACCTAAATATACCTCTAATATACCTACTTCTAATACATACTGTTATGAATACATAGTTCTCTAAATTTTTATATAGTTGACGATTATAATTATTATGCCCAGTCCAAAATTGCGCTCGGTATGTAATGATGAAATTGCACAAGTTACATAATTTTGCAAGTTTCTGGCAAAAAAGTTTTATAGAATTGTGTGCCATTACTGGAGTGACTATTTAAAGGTATAGTCAATCCAGTTAAAAGTTGTACATGGCTATATTGCGCTTCGAATACCCTCTTTCTGGCCCATGATCTAGTTTTAGAACAGGAAAACTGTTTCTCACATATTATTAGCTAGATTCGATACCCAAAAACGATTAGTTTTTTGGGTGCATAATTGTTTGCTAGCTAAATGTAACCGATAAATAGATGAAATATTAGGTAATTTTTCACTTCATTAACTGATAAAACTATCAATTCATTATACGTTTGGAGCTATGATTCCACAGACAGACAGCAAACCGTTAAAACTCTTTTCTTAGCAAGCATAACCAGTAGATAAAAAAAATAACACGACTCAGTCCCGCTGCTTTACTTTTTTGCACCAAATAAAGAGGCGAAGCCTACAAAATGCATTTAAGTAGCACACCTCCTGTGTATTACTTAAATACAATCATCACCAGCCGAACATTAATGCCACTTTGATGCTTGGATACAACTGTTCACTGCTTGTCTATATGAAGGTACTAATATTATAAAAAGGAAAGATTTGATTGTTTATTCGTTTGGATTGAATAGGCTTTGAAACTACTGGAGCGACTTGATTTTTTTCACATTAGAATGCTAAATTATCCCAAATTAACAAAGGCGATAGAAAACTTTCAAAAAAAATAGGGCACAGTATTAAAACTTCAGAAATGTAACCCAACGTGTAAGTATGCCCGCCAACAAACAATACAAGCACTCGAAAAATGTCTCACGGATAAAAAAAGAGCCCTCGAAACTAGGAATTGAAAAAAGCTGTAAATCCAGCTGATCCTACAGGACGGTCGCGCATCGGTGGGCTGGATTGGGCCGTAATACAGGAAGACCTCGGAATTTTTCATAACTTTGAGCTCGGACGTATCCGAAGACCAACTTACGGTTTTGTGTGATGTGATCTACTCATCACTCTATTTTCAAGTCTGGCTAGAAGATAGATACACCACAGGTAATTAGGTATCATACATTAAATTCACAAGAACAATTTGCCGTGTGGTGCCGGCATAGAATTTCACCACCCCCACTCTTCCCGTGGGTGTCGTAAGAGGCGACTAAGGGACACACTGCGATCTGCGAACTGCAATACCCCAACCCGCATGCCCAGCGTGGAGATTATGGGCAATAAACCCGAAATTATAAATAATGCCATCTATGACGCTCATTAGGGGAGGCCTGTCCAGCAGTGGACTATTATAGGCTGATGTTGTTGTTGTTGTTGAAGAAATAAAGCATTATAAATCTCGTCTGTTTGGACTTTGAAGGTTTACTCTACTAGTGAATATTCTAGGAGTCATGACTAGCTCTTATTTATTTATTTATTGGAACGCCAACAGCTCTTCCCGGAATGCTGATAATCATAAAGTCCTAATGTGTTTTTTATTTTATTTCAAGTTAAGTATAGGTAATAGGATTTAATTGATATGTTTGTGAAGTTAATGGAAAGTTTAAAATTGTTTCTATAATTTTAAATTAATTTTCTTTCTGAATAAAGTTTTATTTAACGAAGTTTGTACCCTCTCAAGCAGAAATCGTATCTTAAGTTTATTGTCCTTAGCAGATTCACAGACAGTTTCCAAATGGCATGGAATCTCTTCGAAGTTGTAGAAACTTAAAGCATGAATAAAAAATCAAATGCCCTCTCTCAATTTAGCTCAGTGTTCAGCTTAAACCTTGTGATCCACTGCAGAATGCGAACAAAAGCTTTGAAAATATTTCTTGTATTTGCGCTTTTTATGTATTTCGAAAATCTTTCACACTAACCAAAAAGAGATAACTTCAAAACAACTTATAAACATTAAGTCGTAAAAATACCTTGACGAAAAGTCCTTCCACTACTCCCTACTCCCTAATCTCCGTAATAAAGGAACCTATAGTATATGTATGTAAACAAACATAAATAAAAAAAAACGATTTTTTTTTTCGAATTCAATCGTTTAGAATTCTGCTACTTCATTATTATATCTTATCTCCAGTTTGTTTGGACATTATTTTGCGTTTTACGTTTTATGAGATACCATTGTTTTTCTCTTTTATAAAAAATTATAATAATTTTACAATGAAGGTATTAGTTCTACAGAATAATGAAACGACTTATTTCACACAATCTACAATGTAAAATTAAAGTTTACTAGTAAAATCTAGCCCGCGACTTCGTCCGCGCAGAAGTCGATCACTGTTCAAATAGTATTTTTAATTTGTTTTTAATGCTATTTAATAATTTTGTCATAACTGTACTATCCCGCGGGAACATGATACCAGGATAAAAAGTATCCATGTCTTTATCCCAGTCTAGACAAGGTCTGTGCCAAATCGGTTCAGTAGTTTAGGTGCAAAGGCGGACAGATAGGACAGACAGAGTTACTTTCGCATTTATAATATTAGTAAAGATTTTTAGCCGAATACAGCCCCCGGAAACCATATCCCACAGTGGAAAACCGGCATATAACTTGCTTCGAGGAGAGAAGTTTTAGAGATGAAATATGCACATCAGAACACGAGTGACGCTTCGAAAGTTTAAAACTTGGGACCTGTTGAGAAATTCAGAACTTACCACCTTTCTACCTACGTAAAAATTTAGCAACTGAAACGCGTTTTCAGGATTTTGGCTTCTAAATGCGACGTAGAATATTCTAGCAAGAATATGTTTTTATCAAAAAATCTTGCTTATTATCAACAAGCAACAAGAGGCACTGGTAGATAGACATAGAGTGAAAATCTTTAAGCGAGCTACAGACTCTCAATAAGCGATGATTTTTCGCAACACAGACTGTTTATTTTGCTAGATAATCAATTACCATTGTTTTGCACAATAAACAAACGATATTGTATCAACAATGCAACACCATTTTTATCCAGTCATCAGTAGCGAACGCTCCGCAAGGGTCACGTGAACGTTCGAGTTTTTTTTTTAATAAAATGAAGACAGCTTCTGTTGCTTTAATTTTGTTCATTGGATCGAATTGTGGAATTATTCTTTCAAGTTCTTCCGAGGTACCACAGGTCAGCTAAGTATGGGAAGTGGTTGTTTGGTACGCAATGTACATTGTGTGTATGTGGTTCTAGCTAAGATATGTAAAAATATGTATTTACCGATAAACTCTTCTTGCATTATTTGTTAAATAGATAGTTAATTTTTAGTCAGTTAATTTTTTCGTATCTATTTCACAACAAGTTAGCCAAACAAATTGCCTTTGAGCTGGGCAAGTGAAAAAAGCTTCTCTGATAAGACACACGTGACAAATATTTTCATATCATACTCCAAAATTAATATTAAAGCTCCATATCATGGAGGAACTCCGATACGCTCAAATTCTAGTTCATTTGTTGAATTCTATCAATTAAATAATAATGTGATTAATTACTTATATAATTAATCTAATTTGATTATAAAATAATTATATATTAATAAATTAAATTATAACATTCTCATAGTAATTTTATTGTACTTAGGTTACCGAGACAACCACCAATCCTGAGTCAAAAACCAATACCACCAGATGCGAGTCAATTACAAATAAGACAGACAAAAAAAATATACAACTTATAGAGTCATTGAAAGGTGATGAAAATGAGATTTATAAAACAGAGGGCAAAGAAAAGAATCTTGATGAAAGGTCCTACGTGTACATCGACCAGACCATGCGAAGGCCCATCAAAAAAATCTTCAACATGAAACTGGACAGATTAACGAATTCGTTTATGAATCAAGGATATACTTCGAAGAGAAAAACCAACGTATTCCCTATGGAATATCAATCTCGAGAGGAGCAGCAACCAGATCAAAATCAACTTCTTGTTCCAAATATGCAGCCACCCAAATATTTAGAGCAAAATCCTGAAGAAAATAAAAAATATAGCTACCAATTGAAACAGGAAAAAAAACATACAACTCAAAAAATCAAAGAAAAGATTCCTACGGAAAGCAAGTCATCTGCACCCAGACCCCTGTCCATGAACTATGAAAGCGGAAACCACCGCGGCATCAAGCACAAATTATTTGGACAACACTATTTAGACCATACAAAGCCAAAGCGGAAGTTACCGTTTGCTAGGCATAGATTAAACTACAACTATGGCATTGCTTCCTACACCATGCGTCGTTCCGCCTTAAGGAACCAATTCCAGCAAAACGCAGAAAAAGATGTATCAGGCAGCGCGAGCCCCTCTTATCCCACAAACGATAAGTATGTACAGCTACTTGAAGAAATCGGTAACGTTATAGATCTAGACGTAGATGACGTCATGATTGAAAACGTAAATGAAAATAATCGTAATAACATGAACAGTAAAAGAGTACCATGCAAGAACTGCTTCAGCGGTCCTACTGAACCTAAACAAAAATCAAGGACGGTTAGCTTATTAGGATGCACGTGCGAAAATCTGAATGTAAAACATGAACCATTTAGTAAAATCATCAAAATGTTAGATGATCAAACCACGGCGGAATCAGCTTCTCATGACTATTCGATGATGTAGCGTCGAAGTTATAACTAAACAAATATTTAGGTTACCAATAAAAAATGGAGAGATACAGTTCATTTTAATGTCATCTATTTCGCTTTTATGAACTGACCAAAACATTAGCATCCGTTCATTGCAATCTACCACGGTGTGAAATGGTACCACGGCTAACAAAATCATACCACCACTCTATAAGACTTTTAGTTTTACAAAACGTTTCTCCATCATCAGCCTATAATAATAATCCACTGCTGGACATTGGCCTTCCCTAAGGTGGTATTTCATATTTATTTATTTTTTATAATTTTTTACCTTTAGTAGACTATTTATTAATAAGTCTGCACAAAACAGGGAAAATAATGTGTGTTTTCTATCTGAGAACGTGACGTAGGAGTATAGCGCTGATCGCAATTGAAGAGATTGGTAAAATCGATCAAAAACAACTTCTGATGATCGGTTTCCATCCCAAGTATTCAAACATGTTTTCTAAACAGCAACAAAATATTTATTAGAATTCATGTCATGACCAATGGCCACGCATTTCAATGGTTCTAAAAGTGCAGGTGGGATTGCATAGAACTCGTTTTTTCCCCGTAAAGTGCGCAGATCCGCGATAACGGGTCAAAGCTATCGAGATTGCGATCTAGCCAGCGCACCACGCCGCACAGGAGCGCATCATGGCAGAATTGCCATAAACTGTTAATGATAGATTTATATTATATTTCGTCGCATATTACCATTATAAATTAGCGGTCCGCCCCGGCTTCGTACGGGTATTTCACAAGTATTGATTTTTTTATGCGGATCCCTAACTTTTCTTTAATAGTTCTATGGCAGATTGTGATACATATTTAGATAAGTATTAGAATATAATAGAAAAGAATATGTATTATGCTTTTTCTTAATGAAATATTGACTTCTAATAAATTTAGTCGCATATTACCACCGCATTTTAAATATTCCTAACAAAGAAATGTCATTATTGATAAGGAAAACTACAGTAGATAATTAACAGAATATTAAAATTTCAGTTAGTACATACACCTATTTATCTATTCCCTAAAATCAAAGCCGCAACCATAGAGCAGAGTGCCCAGAACGCTGGCATCATCGCCACATGATAGATTTATCTAAAAAATTGCACCCTACGTAAAAATACGATGGATGGGTTAGCCGCTTCGTACGCCCCCACAGGAAGAACTGTTTCAAAAATCTTAGGCTGCACATGGCAATAAATATAACTTAGTAAAAAGCGACTACAACAGAAAAAGCTAATAAATCTTAAAAAATTTAGAGTTTACAATTAGGACAAATCTATATAAATGTAGATTGTTACATCATTGGACTACATCAAAAATATTTATAAAATCTTTTTGCGCTTACTTACATTATCATTACAATAAATAAATTCATATCATCCATAATGGATAAAATCCGGAATCCGCAAACTAAGATACAATTCTGTTTTTCACTTAGAAGCCCTTACCAAAAATCCAGCTCCTAACAAAACACGCATGATGAGGGTCCCAGTGGAATCTTGTTCCTCTGAGTGGCAGGCAATTTAAATTTGCTTCCGATGTTTGTTGGCAGGTAATAAATGAATATTTATCAATTGAAATTTTCCCGCTTATATCTTTAAATAACATAGAATTGGATGTAGTTAAGGATGTTATCCATCGATTTGTCACAAAAATCTTGCAAGTTAGGTAGGTACATTTTCCAGATTACGTAGGTAGGTACATAGACACAGCTACAAGAGGAACTCCCATCCCTGGTTTTTCAATTTACTTTTGACTGTATTATAAACTAGCTTAGCTTCCTTTGTCATATAGTTTTGTTCTAAGCATGAGCCGAGTTCATCTTTCGATTGCAGCAAGATACGATGACATGGCTTACAGTGTACCTTCTGTAGCAGATAGCTCGTGTGCCAGAAGCCACCGTTTGTTGCTGCAAGAAATGAAAAGCAAACACACCCCGACAGATGTCCAGGCCCAGATAGCCAATACACTGTACCAAGGAATAAAGGTCTACAGGAAGGGACTATTGATAGACAAGTACCGCCTAAGTTTATTGTAGAAATTACTATTTATATTGAGCAGCTTTTTCTAAGCCACAAGAACTAGGTTTTTATAGTTTTATTAAAAGCTAATTTGGAGCATGCAAGTGATATTTTAATAGATTTTTTGAAGACATAGGGCATACAGTAGGTTAGTACCTGTTGTCTTCAAAAAATCTATAATTTTTAAGAGATTTCTCTTCGAAACACTCGTTTAGCTGTGTGCAAATTAACAAATTAATTGTATGTAGGTTACTTTTGCTAGTTAAATTTTATATTACATACAATTTTTAGTTTGTTCGGGATATTATTAATATTAAAACATCTCCAACAAATGGACTCTAATTAATTATGAATTTCTAAAATAGCTTTCTTCCATAGTTTTGTATGTGCTAATATGTAATAATAACAGTAAATAATTAATAACTAATGACAGTAACATGTCAATATATTTATGAAAATTTGTTGTACACTCATAAAAATATCAATAAGTTCATTAAAAATAGCGATATACATAATTTAAATACTAGAAATAAGAACAAACTGGCTGTGCCCACTACTAGGCTACGTAAGATTAATGTATCTTTTAAAGGGCAATGTATACGCTTCTACAACAAAATTCCAAGTGAGTTGCAAAAATTATCTATAAATAAATTCAAACGGATTGTCAAAAATATACTTTGTAAAAAAGCTTACTATAAAATATCAGATTATCTAGACGACAAAAAAGTTTGGGACTAGTTATGCTCCAACTCTAAAACTAACAATCTAACAAGGTAAAGGTTTCTTGTTCGCTTCTTTACTTTACCTAAAAAAGATTGAAGTGAACAATTAATCAAAGTGATCACTTTATTTCCCATTTTTATTTCTTATTTAACTTGTATTTTGTGACGTGTCCAAGAGTCCTGTAAGGTCTAAAGGAAATAAAGCACTTTGATTTTGATTTTGATTTTGAATATTTTTTTTTAAAATGTTTTACTTCGGTTACTTAATATAATGTAAAACAAAAATTTATCGCAAAAAGAACGTTTTCGTTATTATTAATTTATCTCGTTTATCTACCTAGTAGTTAGTTATTTCCACTATGCAACAACCTGTCTGTGTTTTCAAATAAGATGTGATTACTTATTTTAGAGTTGATTGTAAACAAAAGACAATAGACATTGTCTTTTGTTTTATTTTTAACAAACCGTGTCCATATTTTGATTCCTGAAGTAAAAATATGCTTTGCTTTGGTTGAACGTCACGCTGTTTTACAAAAAAAGGATTTATTGTATTTTTTGTCAAAATAAACCGAATACAAGTTATTGTGCGATCATTGCATGTAAGCTGTTTGCTATGAACCCTAAACAAACTTTCAAAACACAAACTTCGAACCTATTCTCTTTTGAGCGCCTGTAGAAATTAAAGATTTCAGTAGCCTACGTTCAGGACATACTTATCTGACGTGCTATGTCAATAAACATAAAAAAGCACCTACATACATAGTTGAGCTACCTGTAGTTTGTTCGCAACAGTCTGCAGTTAGCTCAATTGTTTCAATTGTAAATACTAGTTTTTATTTAGTTAGATGACTGTAATTTTCTTTGTTAATAAAGGCTTTTTGCCCTTTTATTTCTGGTAAAGAGGAAAGAAGGTACCAATATCAACTCAAGTAATGTCGATATACTCTAAATAGACAATTAATTAAAGTTCAAAGTAAATGTTTTACTAGTTGCGGATAATTTCTCTCATCATGCGAAGGAACTACTTTAGGGTTTTTGATTTATAAACATATTAAATCAGTTTGAACTAGCATTCTTTTAATTAACCTTACAAATTCCTTTTTAAGTAATTCGTTTCAAACTGGTATTGATATGGATCAGCTGCTGGTTCTGTTATTTAATTATTATTTTATAATAAAAGTAACACAATTACATGCCTATTTACGTATTTCACAATAACACATTTATGTATTTCAACAAAATACAAACAGTAGCAATGGACTCGCACTAGGAAAAGCTTGTGTAGCAATCTTATAGAAAGACAAACGAATCAGCGGCCTTATAAAGAGATTTCTTCCAAGCAACCGAAGTGTTAAGAAATGATCCTGATTACCTATTCCTGACCGAATCTTCCAGTTTATATGTTGTCATGTTATATCTAGGAACTTTATTTCCCATATTTTCTTACAGTATTTGCTGAGGGAAATGACTTCGCTCGGACGCGGCCATTGTGATACGATGTTTGGGCCATCGAAAGGGCGTTTCACGAATATTTTATACGTCGTTTAAGCAACTAAGTAGTTAAAATACTTTCCACAACTTCAAAACAAGCTTCTGCGCGTGGCTTCGCTCATGTTGTACCTTTTATACGTCATTTAGGCAACTAAGTAGTTAAAATACTTTCTACAACTTTAAAACAAGCTTCTGCCCGCGGCTTCTCTCATGTTGTACCGGTATAAAACCCTACCTATGTCACTGAGACAAAGTGTGGATATCTAATAAGTTAGGTTTCGAAATCTGACTAGTAGTTTCAAAGATTTCCTCCTACAATTTTTATAACATTATATTATCTATTATCTCTTTATACTTATACTTATAGAAACCATCTTTTATTGGTACATAACTTAAAGTAATACAGACCGAAAGACAACTTTTATTTATTTTAGTTACAAAAAAAAATTATCGACTAACTTATCTTAGTAACTATTCTCATGTATAGTTATTGTCTTTTTTTTTTAGTTTATACATAAACCTAAAGAGGGCAAAGTTTATTTCACTTGAATAAAGTATTAATCAAACTTTGCCACTTATACGCATGCGCATCAGAAAGTACTCTTGCTATTTTCGTTAAACTCATGTTAATATTTTTAAACTCACCTGATCAGAAACAAACGCGATAAATACCTGTTAAATTAGTTATAATTATATAATAAATAAATTATGCCGGACAATCCACGTAGCATCATCTAGCCACAAGTTAAACAGACCGTGTTATATATGTCGCAGTCATCTGGTTGTATCAGCTATTTGATTGTATGACTGGCGCGTTCATTGAATGACGACATTTAATTGAATGACTAAGGCTGAACGTCGATTGAACAAGCGACACTCAACGTCCAACTAGTTAGCGGATTGTAACATAGTTCTTTGAACAGGGCGGACGTAAAATCAGTCAGGTGATTGTATTTTAGTTCATTTTTTCCCCACTGCGGCATTAGTAGTCGTCAAAACAAATATGGCGTCAAACAGCTCGCTCAGATAGCAATAAATAAGTACTAAATTAAGAAGTGCCTCCAAATTTTTTTCTGGTTCTTTTTAGTTCGAATTAAGATGACTTAAGTTTTCAATTTCATAAATGTCTGCCAAAGCTTCGTGCCATTTTGAATTTACCGATAATATAATATATATAATTTTGTTGTTGTCTCTAAAATAATATATGTATTAATAATATTTTTTTTATAATAATACATTTTTTTAAAAGTAATTCATCTATTATAGGAAGTGCATTGCTGCTATCTAAATATAAGAGATGTGACTGCTATTATTGGTACTACGTGAAAGTAAAGATTTTATTACATGTAAGCAAGTTGTTATAGTTGTTATGTTTTTTTCAGTATTATATTACTTTAATTAATGAAACTGATTATAATTTTTTTGTTATTTTTACCTAATCCCTCATTTCACAAGGTGACAAAGACTTAAGTTAACAACTTTCTGGAGTCTCAGAGACTCCCATATTTTAATAAATTACCTTTGAAAAAATATGATATACTCGTATTTTTAGCCTATCTTAAGACTTAAAATACAATATAAAATCATAATAAGGTGTGTCATGTCATCTCCTCGTTTTTGTTATCTAAAGTAAGTTACCTTTTAAGTTGCGAACTTATGGTCACCCTTAGGCTGGTTTTAGAGTCACGCTGACCGTCGGCGCTGAGGCTTACGCGCTTAGCTCTCAGCGCGTAGCTGTCTGCGGCAACTCGTTTTAGTATCGTGCTGACCGTCGTGGAATACAGTCATGCACAATCAAATGAGTGTTCGAGTTGCTGCCGTGTATTTTTTATGGAAAAAGAAAAGACTTCAACAACAACGAAGAAAAAGACAAGTTCATCCACTTATTTCTCAAAGATTGCTGGTGGGGGCATTTGTTACATTGTTCAATCAGTTAAGAGATGACGAAATCAAATTCTTTAACTACTTTCGCATGTCATCACGAACTTACGACGAGTTACTGGCAAAGCTACATGATAAGTTACTACGTTGCAGTTACAGGCGTTTAACTATATCATCAGCTGAACGTTTGATGGTTACTTTAAGGTAAAAAAAAACCAAGTTGTTTACGTTTTATTTTAATTAAATTGACACTTTTATTTAGTACCTTGACATTTATTATTATTATTCAGACACATATTATTTGTCTCCATATTGTTATTCAGTATATATAAAATATCGCGATTCATTGTTGCGCTCGTCTGTACCCGTCGGCGCGCGCGTTTTATGTAACACTGTAACGATAACGGAGTTCGGAAGCGCGTCAGCGCCGCGTCCTCAGCGGCGCCGACGCGTGGCGCGTACGCGCGCGTATGGCCCTGCGCTGACAGTGCTCAGCGCTGAGTCGTCGGTGTTACTCTAAAACGCTTCATAAGTAATCATACATATTGGCCTGTCAGCGCCGACGGTCAGCGTGACTCTAAAACCAGCCTTACCAAATATTACAAAGTCAGCTATATCCCATTCAACAACTATGCTAAATGACGTTCAGTCAAGACGTTGAACGTTACATTAAACAACTTGACGAGTTGTCCTTCAGTCATTCAATTAAACGTGGTCATTCAATAAACGCGCCGGTCATACAATCAAATAGCTGATACAACCAGATGACTGCGACATATATATTATTATACATAGAAAACGACCAAAACACCCTGAACAAATGTCTGCTGATCGTACAAATATTTGTCCCGAAGCGGGAATTGAACCCTGCATACGCCCAACGCTCGACAGAGGGTACAAATAATAACTCACATTATGTATATTCTAATCTAACCTATCTAAACCACACTTGATCCAAACAACAACAATCCAAACTAGGACATGTGTAGTTATCTAGACCACTCTACAATTAGACACCTAGATACAAATAGCCGTTATCTATCCTCACCCTCGTCAGCAGAGCAGGAAAAACATAAACTGCATAATTACTGTCGAGTGATTTCCCTCGAGTCACGACCGGGACGCTCTACAGTGGTTGATAAAAATGTAACCTAAATCTATTTTTTTTTATGAGATTTCCGTGTCATTTCGATGGTAGCGTTTTCATAGCGCGTAGGAGTTTTCGTAGAGCGTAGCAGTTTTCGTAGCATGTAGCAAAATTTGTAGTGTCAATAATTACTTGCGGCTTGTAGCAACTTTGGTAACATACACAGTACTATCGTATAAAAAACGTAGCAATTTTCGTAGCCCGTAGAGTTTTCGTAGGGCGTAGCAGTTTTCGTAGCATGTAGCAAAATTCGTAGTGTCAATAATTACTTGCGGCTTGTAGCAACTTTCGTACGTACGTACACACTATCGTATAAAAAAATCTACGTTGACTTCCACATTTAAGACTTCTTCTTCCCATGGTTTTCCAGTTTGACAACGAATCTCTAAAACGAAAAAAGTTTATATCAGAGTAAATATCCCTGGGTATCCGGTATCTTACAAACATTTTAACTATATTCCTCCATGAGCTTTTACGGTCACGAAATTCTCTGAAATAATGGAAAGCTAAAATTCCCTGGTCGCCGACACTATTTATTAGGTTTTTAAGTTTAAGTAAGCTGTCAAACAAGTGACCCCGGGGACAAGAAGTTTCTAACGCCACTGAACTTGGTAAACGTCTCTCTGATGCTATCGGGACACCATTGTCCCGACCGGATCGAGAAAAGAGGGTTCACCAAATAGTTTTTATATTTTCTTAGTTTTCTTAAATCAGTATCATCAGGAGGCAGCAGTTCGTGATCGAATTACTATTTATTTCTCCGAATTTATTTCATGTTATCGCTTCTAGAAATTGATTAGATACTTAAAATATGTTATTATGGCATGCAACGCAAGGTATAAGCGAGGACTAAAAGGTTAAGAGTTAGTATTTAAGTTAGATATAAAGCGTGTAAAACTGTTTGTTCTCCAAATAAAGTAGGTAAAATAAAATAAAGTATATCAGTAAATTATACACTGAACGGTAGGTAGATAAGGTACCTATTATTAAAAGAACGTAGATTAGGCAAATACAGCTATTTACATACGTAATTTACATAAATAGGATGCTATAGTGATTTGCATATAGATTGTGAAGGGTCTATTGCTATCAATCAAGTGGTAACTGGCTGTGGAACATCTATTTATTTAAAGAACGCAAGCATCCTTATGTTATAAACATATCAAATACAATCTGGAAGGTAATTAATTATTCTTATAAATTTGCCATTCGCATCATACATAAAAAAAAATTGCGAAGCCGGGGCGAACCGCTATCCTAATATTCTCAATAGGTATCTCTGGTATGTTGATACTAGAGACAAGTGAGAGTCGACCCTTGTACTTGAGCGACTTTGATCTGAAAGTTAAAAAGGGGATTAGATTTCCACTTGGAACTTGTTTCGTTGTTGATCATTATCCGAGGGGGAGGGGTCTTACGACACGTTCTATAAAGGACGCGCGAGTGAAGTGTCTTTATATTTTAGAGCCATGATTTGACAGTTATTCGGCGCTCGGTCTTTATGTTTTGCATTTTCTTCCGCAGGATATAATTTTAACTGAAAATGTATAGTATATTTTAAAGAGGAGTTTTTTGATAAAACTAGTAAAATATACATAATATCTTGCGGCTCGCTCCGCTCGCCGATTACGTTTAGCTCGTTTCGGTTACATCGTCAAGCATCATTTAAAAGAGTTATTGGCTACAGTCCTAACTGTACCTACAATTCCTAATTTTTCCATCCCCATATATCATAATTATCAACTCGCTCCCCTGGGCCAGCGGCTGGCGACGTAGGTAGCCTCCGTACCTACACTTTAAGGCTGAGGCCGAATGAGTTTATATTTTTTTTTTTGAGTTGAGTCGCATAAAAAAACCGGTTCATACAAAAGTCTAATTACGATCGTTAGGCCGCGGTAAAACAGAAAACATCACTTAGCTCTACGATTTTTGCTAATGACTAAATCATACACTACGTATTTTGTAAAAAAGTTCAGCCGAAAATTTTGTATTTCATGTGTATGAGGTTGACTATAATCATCTGCTCTATATAAGTAGTCATAGTCACGGTTTTATTTCAGTCCAAAGTATCAGTTTCTACGATCCACACATTGATCATATTTATCAGAAAATAAATTCCAATACCTACACGAAGTGCTTCTATAACTGCGCTGCTGAATCAAATTGTAACGAAGTTACATAACCTAACTGTTCCTTTGTTCCTATATTTCGGGCAACTGCGTGAATTGCACAGAAATAATTTCACCAAACAGGATCGCATGGACACATTTGTCCATGCGATCCTGACAAGAGTCATGGAACTGGCTCGTCAATTAGGCCATCGAGCGAGATTGCACGCGTACTCACCATCTGGAAATGTGCTTTTGGCTAAATGGCACAGTCACAGATGCCTCTGTAGGTACAGGTGGAAGTGAGGCCAGGGCCGGCGTAAGTTGACTTATTCGATTATTGGAAATTTTATAACATCGTTTAATCTTTTTCAATGTGCGCGCACTTTACAACATTAGTTATTACACAATAAATTATTATGTCAGTATATAAGATTATTTACCTTTTATAAAGTATTAGATATAATAATAATGTTTATGATGTTTGTGTTCTATAAATAAATAAATCCTAGTAACTAATTTTTAATACCCATTTACCTTCTTGAGGACGCTTCCCACTGGTAATGATATGGATCAGTTGAGCTACCTGTAGTTTGCTAGCAACAGTCTGCAGTTAGCCTGATTGTTGTAATTGCTAGTTCTAGTTCAAAATCAAAATCAAAATAGTTTGGTTATTTGATTGTAGTTAGTTTAGTCTAAGACAAAACTTTCATGAACGCCCAATCGAAGCCCCAACCGCGTTTTCCTCGCTCCGTCCCTGGCTGCAGCCAACGAGAGCGGTGCGAACTAATTGGTGATGCAGGCAGCAACCGTTGCCTCACTGGGGGACGCAACGACGAATGATTTCAATTACATAATTAGATTTAGACGGTACTAGCTGCTATGTATTCTGTGGCGCACTCGAAGTTCAGTGATTTTCGGAGCACCTGCTACCTACGTAATTACATGATGTTACTGCTGATGGGTTTATTATGATGAGCTTGGAGGTACCTTACCTACGTATCTCCTGCAGTTAAATAGGTACATTGTACCTGATTAGTACAGTCAGCGCCAGATAGATCTATGCGTTCAGCCTGGCCGGAAATTAAATTCGTTAAAATTTTAACTTTTACTTCCCTCTTACTCTATTCAGATTCAGATTCAATAACTGTATTTCTTTAGGGTTACAAAATAAGCAGTTAGCTAATTTCATACAGATAATTATTACTTACTCTACCAGTCCGCGTAAAGCATTGCTGTATCGGAGTCTGTCTTCTTCCATTGACTTATGTTAGAGTGAGCAATAACACTGCTTTGCAACTGTTGAAGTTAGCAAAGACGAGGTATAGGAATAGAAATTTACGTACAGGCTTCGCACGGGTATTTAACAAAAAATTATATTTTCTAACTTTTTTGAAAATATTCTATAGCTTATCATCACGGAATCATAGGATTCTAATGGTGAAAGAATTTTTCAAATCGTTCCAGTAGTTTCGGAGCCTATTCAATTTAAACAAACAATCAAATATTTCCTCCTTATAATATTAGTATAATTAGATTGTACCTCCTAGTAGCAAAGTTGAATACAAATTGCTTTCAGATTGGGAACTTTCAGGCCGAAGTTACCGCTTCACTAGAATTGCATCATATCAGCCGTGCATGTAGGTAGGTAGTAGCAACCTAATTTTTTTCTTTAGGTACCTACCGATAGCATGATATGCAAGCAAGTGAGAGCACTTGCCATACTTAAATGGATATCTAAAGTTGATCCAATTACCATCATTTGCACCCACCGTGCAAAGATCTCTTTCATACCTCTTTCATTTCAATTTGGATAGATAGAGTGCAAATAGGAACCAATGACATTTTCAACAGGACAGATGGTAGTAACATTAAAGATTAACTCATTCATTCATTTCAATTTGAGTACCTATCGATAGTGTGTAGCAAAAGAGTAGGTACTAAAGACTTTTACCGCGGAATGGTAGTTAAAGATTACTCAATCAATTTCAATTTGGATAGATAGAATGCAAAATATATCAAAGACATTTTCCCATTTTCCAGATGTTTTTGGCGTAAATTTAACACCATATTATTGGAAATAAATATCGGCACAATATAAAGGTTTTTCTAAAATAAGTACTTACCTTAAAAAAATAATTAATAAAAAACCATAAAATTTACCATAAATAGGTATTTTAATTCACAGTAAATTGAATGATATTTTTATGTAGAAAACAAGGTACCTTCAAAAATATCTAGTTCGTAACTATCACGACATTTTGTTTAATCTTGTTTCATTTTTCACTCGCACCACTCAGTTAAGCCAGCAGGTTGAAGCAATTACCACTTTTTTAAATAATGTTAACGCATTCACTGCCCGCCTTTGCGGTAGCCAGGCAACTGCAGAAGGTAGAAAACGCCTGACGCCACACCCCGGGGCTGTGACAGCCTCCACCACAGGCGCCAGCTGGGAGTTCATAATGCTGGACAATTCACAATAATACCTATAATAATAATAATTCTTCAAATCTAAATTCGCAGATCGTCACCGACGTTTACCGAGTCGCGGTCTCCACTCAAAAACACACTGCGAAAGACTGCTGGCAGATGCTGGATGCGACAAGCCGGAGACAGGGCACTATCGCGCTCATTAGGGGAGGCCTATGTCCAGCAGTGGACTAACATAGGCTGATAATGATGATGAAATGTAAATTATTTTCATCTACCTCTAGTTATTTATCGTCGTTGACAATGAAAGTGTTAATCCAAGGAGGTACCTACGTACTAATAATACGTTCCAAGTAATTACAGAGGCAAACAATTATTTTGATTAGTTGATCAATACCGTTTCCGCGGCAGGTGGTTTCATTGAATATATTGTTATACATGTTATAGGTTCCTAGTTTAATTACACGATTATTCTATTACTTACCGTTCGATGGCGACAAGTTCTGAATATTAATTTATTATCATCATCAGTCTACATTAGCCCACGAGTGGGCAAAGAGCTGTCCTGATAAACGCCACAGCACCCTATATTATTGTACCTCAAGTAAATAAGGCTCTTCCAAAAAAAAAATGTGCCAAAAAAGTTACAATAATATACCATTATAGGCTTTGAATCAAGGCAATAAATATAAATAATGCTGGACAATCCACAAAGCATCATCTAACCCCAAGATAAGCAGAGCTTGTGTTATAGGTACATACTAGATGACTGATATACATAATGCAATATTATTACCTACATATATAGATATTTTTTACATAGAAAACTACCAGAACATCTTGAAGAAATATCTGCAGATCGTACAAATATTATATTTATGATAATTATATTATACGAAATATAATATAATAATATTTATATGAAACTACCACATGTATTTTGATGAAACTTGGTACACAGACAGTTTATGACCTGGAATAACATAATATGGTCCATTTTTTATCCCGAAAATCCCACAGGATCAAGAGATACGCGGGTGAAACCGCGGGCACCTAGCTAGTAATAAATAAAACAAGTAGGTAATCATATTTTGTGACTTATTTATTTATCTTCACTTATAGTTAGTAACATTATTTATGGTCTAATACTAATAAATACTTAAATAAATAATCAACTATAAAGATTCTTAAGTATAACAATGCTGCTAATTAACAACACTTAAATGCGAGTTTATGATATGTTTCCTTATTTAATAAATTTATAACTAATGAGTATCTTTGGCTTATTATAATATTTGGAAAGATAGTAACAAAATCAGACGAATTTGATCTAGTATTTACAATTGAAACAATAGAGCAGCAGACTGTTGTAAACAATCTACAGGTAGCTCAACTGACCCATATCAATACCAGTCAAAAGCGTTCCAAGACGCTGCATTGCCTCGCTTTATGGCAATGCTGACGCAATTTGCCAGATATTCACCTCAGGTACATATTGACGACGACCGCTGTAGCGCGGTGGGCGAAGGTCCGCCTGCGACGCAAGAGGTTACAGGTTCGAGATCCGCTTTGGGACAGATGTTTGTATGATCTCCAAATATTAGTATTTTCTATGCATAATTTTAATAATCTATGTAATGTGTTGTAATAAGTTTATCAGCCATCTAGTATCCAAACTAAAGGTCCACTTAGCTTTGCTCTCTTATCAAGAAAGCTTTTTACTTGATAGATACAGACAGACAGACATTAATGATGTTAATGCTTGGCCAGATGTCGCTCCATTCCACACCAACAATAGCATGTAAGAGTGTTGTGCTTAGCTTTTGGTATAGTTACCTATTTAAATAATTATTGACATTTATCTAAATCACGTTAAACTTACATTTAGATATGCAAAACAAAAATTGTATTAGACACATAAGTTATACAATGTACCAGTGGTTTCTTTTTAACTTCTTCCGCTAGTGGACAAAAAATTTAAGTGAAGAGAAATCAATAACAGCTTATTTATTTTTTTACAATAATTATCTGTATGAAATTTGGCTTGTCTAAGTGCTTATTTTGTAAGCCTAAAGAAATAGTTATTTAATCTGAATCTGAATCTTGGTGCTAGACGATGCTGTGTGGATTGTCCAGCATTTTTTATTTATTTTAATTAATATTAAATTTGTGCTATGCTTCTTAAAGAGTTTAATCATTAACTTGACAGCAATAGTTTATCCTTTGTCACCAGAAGCTTTGCTCTGGTCTTTCACAATCTCCCTCATCAAGGCTTGAAGTTCTGAATAGACTTTTTCCAGCATCATTAATCTCGGTTTGGTATTCTGTAAATAAGATAAAGGTTTTGTGAGCAAAAGATATTGAGAATAGAGTGAAAAATAAGACTGAGCTAATAATTATTTCTTTATTAAAACTATGTACTCACAACATTCTCAAGAAATATTAATTGTAAACAACTCATACTCAAAACAAAAATTCTATATTCTTGATATTATGGTATTGAGTTTGAAATTTAATTGGAAGTAAATAAACTGCAATGGACTGATATGGGCTGATGATGACAACACAATGTAAAATGAAAGAACTTAAATCAATAGCTAGTACAAATTATATCAAAAATTAAATAGAGATTTTTAAACATGGAATCTTGAATTTGATCATAAAGTTTTATTTGATTAGTATCTGCCTGTTACTAGAATCTCAATTTTTTTGGCCTTAAGGCCAAAAAAATTTCTATTTATAAATTATAAATTTTTATTTATAAATTTTTTTTTCTATTTAACTTTATTATAAGAAGTATATGTACAATGGCTTGGGTTTTTTTGTATTACAAATAAATTATCCTGCATAAAACAGGCTGAACAACTGAGGAATAGGCACTGTCATTTGACTCATACACACCTGAAACATAGGTACCAACTTCACCGTGTCTTGATTATTTGATTCAGAGTTCGGCATCACCAGCACCGTTAGAAAAAATAAAACCCGGTTCTGTAAAAAAAAAACAATCACATTGATAAATAGTCCTGCTATTTTATAGTGTCTTGTTAAGCTGCTGAGAAATTCATAGAACATAATGTCTTTTGTAAGATACGAAACTTAAACAAACTTCCTTGCTGGTTTATCATTATTATTTGTAATACACAGGCAGCTCTTAAGCTGAGGTGTGCGTATCTTAGTCTTTGGTTTGTTAAGATAATATTCCGTAATTATTCTTAAGAGGCTTATGCACATACCATAGTGATAGCTTCATTAATTATGACATCATCAATACTGTCCCATGATATAAAATGATCTTCCTTCCCCCAAACGTATTTCACTGTGCTTTGGATCCCTACAGTTGGGATGACTAGGAGCGACTCTGAAAGAAGTTTAAAATTATTAGATAAGGTCAATATTATTAATATAAGATTAGAAGGAATGTTACTTCAAAAAACTACTGTAAATTTCGGGTTGAAATTGTGCATAAATCATCTACCCATAATTTCAGCCTGAAATGTTAGTTTATCCAGGCGTAGAACTACATTAAGATAGAATCAGATGTAACACTTGGAATAACTTATATACTTTTTTATCCTGAGAAAAGCAGTTTAAAGCTGCGGCAACCAGCTAGAATATTATGTATGGTAGAATAAATCAGCAATTAGTGTGGTAAACAGTTGAAAGTATTCTTACCTGATTGAACACTGTGTGTGATCCAGAAACATGCCAGAAACGAACATATCAAAGTAATGTAGGCAAAAGCCGTAAGACTTATCCGAATATAGCTGAACACCACGATGTTGAAGAGAATGGCTGTAAACAGTGACGTCTTCGCCCATGAGTTTCTGTTTCTCTCACTTTTGAAAGTAATGATAAATTGTCTAGATTTCGGTGTATGGGATACAGACGTGACCCTTGAAATGTTTCCAGTGTGCATTTTTAGCGATAATCTAACACCGTTCACATTGTCGCACTCCAATAATGTACGAGTGTCCATCGCTGAAACTTTGGAGAGAGAGGTTCGTTCGTGATAAAGGTGTTCAATTCTTAGCTTTCCATTAAATTCCAAAGAAAAATGGCCTGGCCTACCAATTTGTATTTTCTTTCCGAATTATTGATCTTCACTTCAAATCAAAAAGCGAATTTGAATAGCGTAGCGAGCGGTACATATTATACCTTAGATTAAAGAATATTATACAAACAACTACAAAAATTATTGACTGACATTGACAGACTTACTTGACAGTTAATGTTTTTTGACACTGACTTATTTCCAAAACGTTCAAGTCCAAGTTCTACCTTTACGGTGGTGGTGGTATGGAGCTAATTTTGCAGAGCCGACTAAGAGCAAAAATACAAACATTGCATTCCAAACACCGAAATGAACGGAAAGGAAAGCTCTCTTCGAAACGCACTGAAAGCTCACACCCCGAAACTTACAATGTACATAGGCGGAAGATAGTAATTTAGTAAATGTATTAATTGAGGTAGGTATCTATCACTACGTACCTAATTGTGAAAATATGATAGAAAATAACTACCTTCAAGGACAACCATTAAAGCACCTAGTTAAGTAACCCTAGCAACACGAAACATAAACACTTCTGAAAACCGTAAACAGACGTCATATCGACTGCAGATTTTCTCATTGCATCAACAAAATATAATCTTGAGGTCTAATATCAGGTGCCAGAAGAATATGGAGGGTGCTGATGATAATGCTTGGGTTTTCGACTCACTCGTCGGGTTTCTACATGGGCCAGTGTGGAATGTGCCTTTGCAGACGTTCATAGAAGAAAAGTCGTTACGTGAGTTTTCTGTAAGATTAATAAACAATACTTAAGCTCAGTACTCACATACGGTATTACTTGATCGAGCTAAACTGTCGAGTAAAACCCATGGCATGGACTTTCGTCCACACATTGAGCATTGATCTATCGAGTGAGGCGCGCCGTTCAGTATTCACCGAACCGTTCGAGCCAAAAGATGTCTGTGCAACAAAGGAGACGGTGGAAAATATAAAATGAAATCACGATAAACAATAGCAGACTGACGCTCGCCTCGCGCCACTCGCAGTCACCTACACACGTTCGAGTCAAGATTGACGGCTCGCTTCGAGTAGGTTCGAAGGAAATAACTTTCATTTAATTCCATCGAGCCGGCTCAGTGCGAGCCTTCGAGCTGTGAGTTCTGCGGTCCACACGTTGATTTTTACTCGACTTCGAGTAAAACTATCGAGTAATACCTGATGTGAGTACTGAGCTTTAGAGCTACTTCTGGCCCTTCTTACCAAACAATAAAGTCAATATTGATCTTGTTTTTAGCATTTGAGCCTACTGACAATGGAGAAGTGCTAGACAGACCAGAGTACAAAAATGTCCATGATGAATATCGGAATCTGGTAAGTGTCCTTCAATAAATTATAGGCAAAAAATCACTCTTGCTATGCATGATTTATCAGGCGCGGACCAGTTTTCAAAAACGGCGCGAGGAGTTATTTTGCAAAAAGCATGTTATGTGTATTTATCACTAAGTATATAGTACCTGAGCTGGTGATTACACCGTAGATCAAAATGGATGAAGAGTTACATTTGTATATTTTCAATTACAGGTAGATGTTATGTTGGGATCATTTATGGAGGATATAGGGATAACAGCGGACCAATTCGAAACTGCCTGTAAGCTGTCAGCCAGAGACTTGGCAGGTCTGCCAGCGTATTTCCACAGGAGGCTGTTCGAACAGATCTGGGCGGCGAATGACTATGAGATGTTTATCAAGATGATGACGCATAAAAACGTGGAGCTTCAGTTACAGGTAGGTATAGTACCTACCACAGAAGTATACATTATCATATACTTTTGTATAGTAGGTACCTACCTATTACCGTGTGAATAGCAGGCCTTCATCATCCGCAGCCTGGTCTTACTAAGGTTGATTGAAGACCTTCCCTTAGGTATACCCATTGAGTCTTTAGAGGTTAGTCTACAAGGTCTTTATCGGAATGAAACCTAATGTCTAAAATAGTACCTACCTGTCTAAAGCACCTTTTTGAAAGCTGAATGAAAGCACTTTATACCTATAGGTAAGTACTAAAGCTAATGGTGACGTCAGTAGGTATACGTAATTTCGTATCCTCTTGACTGTTTCCAAATATTTTTCTTGACAGGCATTGGAACTGATTGAACGACGTTATGGCGCAATGCCAAACATCTTCTCGTCAGACAACGAAGATCTTGATACTTCGCGAAGCGACGAGAGCGATGCCTGGCCAGACTGCGATGATGTGATGACGGAACTAAAAAACAAGTAGGTCAGGGAGGGGCACGTGCCCCTTTCCTGAAGCTTCTTTGTTGCACTTGGAATATGAAATCGATAAGCCAGGCTACCTATTAGGTACCTACTATACTTTTGTTAGGGGAGGCCTATGTCCAGCAGTGGACTGTTATAGGCTGGTGATGATACTTTTGTATACCAACTTAACGTAAGGTAAACTGGTTTAGGTATCAGTTACGTATCTGGGTCCGAATATGACTTATACGTCACCAAAGTCATTTCATGAAAATGCTAAGAGAACCCTATCAAAAATTGCAAACAGCACTTGAAGACGTATCGTGTGTTGGGCCCAGAATGTTGCCAGAAATCATAGATTTTGGTAGGGTTCTCTTAGCATTTTCATGAAATGACTTTGGTGACGTATAAGTCATATTCGGACCCAGATACGTAACTGATACCTAAACCAGTTTACCTTACGTTAAGTTGGTATACAAAAGTACCTATCATCACCAGCCTATAAGTCTTTGTTCATATATTTGGTGGTTTGCATTGGATGGTGACGCATTTATAATGAATCGATCAGTCAAATTTAAACTTCCAGATTGCAACTCGCAGAAGATTTCGACGAACCAGAAGAGACTACCACTGCGCCACCGGTGCATGTCGTCGCTGAAAAAAAGAATCTCCTTTCCAAGCTTCAGAGCTTCGAAAAGAAGGAAGAATCAGTCAATAAGTTATCTCCCGATGCAGAGGATGCGAAGAAGACAGTCATTGAACCGCCGAAGCCACCGCCAAAGAAGGTTGAAGTACGTACCCTTAGATTACATGCGGCATTAGCAACTTGACTGTAATCTGGTAAGCAAGTTGTTGCCGCGCCAAATACCTAGAACCAAAATTGCCATCCTTCGTCTAATCTAAGGCTTGGGCATCATCATCATCAGCCCACATTAGTTCATTGCTGGTCATAGGCCTCCCCCTAATGAGCGCCAAGCGCCCTGTATGTATGTATATATATATATATGCCATAGACTTGGGCACATGGTCCACTAAAAATCTGTACGTCAGCTACAAATGTTCGGCGTCGCGCAATCGCTAGTATATATTATAGACTACCTTTATAATTACTACCTAGTATTATTATAGGTACACTTCCTAGTTAGGACTTTTTTCTGGTTATAGTGGTTTCGCTACTTTCCAGGTGAGCGAGGAAGAGATGAAAGCGCGCCAGGAATACTTAAAACAGCAACGGGACAAACTGCTCGCGCTGAAGAAGCAAGTCCGCGCGAAACGTCTTGGTGACGCTGAAAACGAGGGGGATGTGGCTGCTGGTAACTTATTTTAAACTCTAGACCCAACAATAGACTAGAGTTCCTCCTGAGACATCAAACTTAGTCAACAATAGACGACCTCCGAGGCTGGGTGGGCGAAGGTCTACCTGAGACGCAGGAGGATTCAGGTTCGATTCCGGCCGCGAAACAAAAGTTTGAACGATCTGCAGAAATTTGTTCCAAGTATTCTGGTGCCTTTTTATGTATAATAAGGAAAATATGTATCACTCGTACAAATATGTCGATTCTATAACACAAACTCTGCTTGACTTGGGGCTAGATGATACTGTGTGGATTGTCCAGCATTATTTATTTATCTAATATAGCACCGGCCAGTGTTTTGATTCAATTTTCAAAAATATTTCGACGTTATCTATTTTAAAATGCTTATCATGCTTACGGAACCGGTGACTTCTTGTAAACTCCTAGGTACTGAAACATTAGCATACATAAGATCCTCTTTAGGGGGGGCCTATGTCCAGCAGTGGACTAGCATAGGCTGATGATGATGACATAACATTCTAGCATAACATAGCACTTATTTCTAGGCGGCGAAGGTTCTCAATCCAAAGCCAGGCCGCGGTCGGCCCGCGTCGCGGTAGCAGCCCTCGCCGGCATCACCCCCCCACCACCGCCGGACGCGATGCAACTCCGCCGCGCACTCGCTACCAAGCTGAAGACTGAAGTCGTCGACACTAAACTTTAACTTAGCAATGAAGCGTTATTTTACCTTAATTTTTTTCTTAATTTATACCTCTGAACACATAATTATTAGTACTGTTTTAACGGGTATCGCGATTGTATACACACTTGTCGACCACGACAGTGTGTAACCTGTTGAAACGTCGGGAAAAATAGGTAAATAAACGCGTTAAATAGTACTTATAATTATACCTTACTACGTACGTTTGTATTACGGACGAAATGACTTAGGCAATTTTCACACGCACAAGCCCGTGCTAAGGTAATGGTATAAGGTCCAAATCGTTTAGGATGGCTGGGCAGTGAAATGGCGTGTGTATGTGAAAAAGGCCTTATAAACTACGGCTTTAGATGTGTGTTCATTCTTTCGTAAAATATTAATACTCTTGATGTTAGTGCTAGGAACTCAGATTTAGGATTAAGATGTGTGTGCTGCTAGCTATTTTTAATGTACTTTTGTCTTTGATGTCATACATAACTTTTATTTTGACGACCTCTGTGGCGCGGTGGGCGAAGGTCCGCCTGCGACGCAGAAGGTTGCGGGTTCGATTCCCGCGTCGGCGCAAATGTTTTTACGATCTGCAGATATTTGTTGTTCTGGTCGTTTTCTACGTATAGTAAAAAATATATATTTTATTACGTAGGTATATCAGTCATCTAGTGCTCAAAACACAAGCTCTGCTTAGCTTGGGGCTAGATGATGCTGTGTGGATTGTCCAGCATTATTACTATTTACTTATATTTATCGAATTTTATTTTAATGTAGTAAGTCGTTATTTAGATTTCAATACCTATTTAATTTCCTATTTTAAGACACGTGATTTAAAAATTAAAACAACATCATTTGAATTACCTTATATTTATATTGCTTACTTAACTAGTGACATCATAATAATAGCATTATAAGTAAGCTTATTTATTTTACACAACTTGCCAATAGGTAAATCTATAATTTTATTTTGTGTATAAATTAGTTTATGATGGTCATCCACCAAGACAGATAAAAAATAGTCATCATTACAGTCTACTTTCATCTAGAGCTTCGTATTACGAACGGGGCCTATTTATACTGCATCTAAGTAGTAAGAAATCTGGAGAATGACGTGACGATTTAGATGGTTCAAAAACGTCTAGCATTATGTGCGATAGTGTGTGTAGTGCAACTGGCACTACGCCCTTGCAATACGATTGCAAAGTCAAATGCACAGTCACATTGCAAGAGGTGTAAGAATGATAGTCAGATTGGCATGTTCATACCATCTACCGATTTCGTCCTACTAATATGCAGTTAGCAATAATGAGGCCCCAAAGATTGTTAACAAGGAATACAAGTTATCGTATAAATCTAATTGACAGCTCGTTGCTATTTAGCTTACACGTGGATGTGGCAGATTTCAAAATAAAATATTACATAAAACATTATCATTATTTACAATATATTCTGACAAATTCACACCACGCGTGTTTGTGATCGCCTCGCTTTTACTGTGCGTGTGCACAAGACTTAAATTTTAAACGTAAGAACGCTGTGTGTGACCATCGCAGAAAGTGTAGGATTCAGAGATCAATCGTTTTAGATAGGTACATATTTATATTGATATGTATTTTAGAGATGATACATAAGAGAGTGCGGCTGATAAACCGTATTGATCAGGAAAATGTACCAGAAACGTAAACAAAATAAACTAGTCATACAATCGAATTGTGCTTTTCACTAATAAATAAATTAAGAAACAAAAAAGCAAGGAAGCCACTTCATCTATTTTATGCACCGATGCTTTGAAATTAGCAAAGGGCAATGCTAATCGTAGATCGAACGAAACCTTGTTTAAAAAGAATTCATTCTAGCCGCCTAGTTAAGGGAGTCTGCCTTTGTGACGAATTACATTGCGTGACCATTTAACAGTTTTTATCAAGCTAAAAGGATTGAAAGTCGACTAAAGAGAGCTTTAGGCTCTTTACAATAGACTGCACAATAGGTGGATAGTTATAAAACGCATCATGCAGGTCCATTTGTTAAAGTTACGAGTAACTTTGGACTCACATTTTAGCGTATCCAGATTTTAAGCGCGATGGATAACCATCAGATAGGCCAAGAATAGAGCGGCTAGTCGAAGTCTGCAGAATCCCGCAGAATCGCCAAATTATTATTTTTGTATAGACACATACGACACTAACGCCTTGCTCGGTCCTCACGCGATTCTGCGGAATTACAAGATACTTGTTCATAAACCGAGTCAAGCACCTACTTTAATGATGTTCACAATGTGTAGCCCAACGTAGAAGTCGTCAAAATATATTTCAAATACATACTACGATTTATTTCCGTTAATTCTGACGACTTCTACGCAACCACACAAAACAAAGTGCTTACTTTCTGGCATCTTCTAGTATCGCAAGCTTCTAAATTCATTGAAGATAATCTTTTTATTACAAAATCTAATATTATTTACATATTATACGCATGATTAAACTAGGTGTTTAAAGTAAAATAATATGGATCTTAATCAGATACTTTTATCACATACACATTACTTTTGCCATTTAAAAAAGCTACAATCATAAGCGAGAATGGGAAAGTTGAAATATAGATAACTTAATACTGATAATAGGACATAAACTTTAACTCGAAATATTGTTGGAGATCCTCAATGGTAACATACCATACCTGGCATAGCATGGCATAGCATAGCAGCCGGTTTGGCTATGCTAATGTTGAGGATCTGCAAGAACTTTCAATAATAGCATCAAAATCAATTTCTTAATACTCATTTATGAACGTATGCGGGTTACTACGAACCTAGTTCCTCGTTATGGTGGGTAAAGACCAAGCGAACGAGAGCGAGCGAAAGCTAACAATCGAACGCGAACGAACCAATGTGGACGTTATGGCGAAAGCAAGCGACCCCGAACGACTTCGTTTGCCTTCGGCCGTGCTCCGTCCGCGGTTTTGCATCCCTTCGTTTGGTGTGGACACAACAACGAAAGCCAGTGAACATTCGGTACTGATCGTCGAATCGCACTCGTAGCGTTCGCTCGCTCTCGTTCGCTTGGTCTCACCCACCAGGGGGTGAAATGTTCTTCCAACACTAATTAGGTTAGTAGTCAACGTTACATTCATAATGATATTCACAAAGCAAGTTTTTATTCACAAAACTCACTTGCATGGACAAGGAATAGTGTCATCCATGCAAGATTTACGAATATTGAGAACAGAATTGTTTTAAGTTGTTCTCAATGTTCTATGTTCCAAAATACATACTATTTATGTTTGTACACATATATATGTTAACTAATTTTACAGCAAATACACTTAGCGTTAGTTTTTCTAATCTAAACCAATTGAAAACTTGTTTTACATGCTTATAAGGTACCGCATTGCGTAAACGGGTAAACCTAAAGGATTAGATGTGTTGTAGCTCTTGGCGGTTAGTTTCCTAGGGGATGTGTGAAAACAAACATTTAAAGTTGTTCCCATTACAAGCTTAGATTTGAAATAAATGACTGCCAAAGTTGAAAAAAAAAGTTAAATTTTAGACACGCATGATAAATCTGAACTAACTGTTTGTATTTCTAGGTAATTAAAGGATAATCTTGTAACATTTTTTCAGTCCTCGAGAATTCAAATAAATATGCATGACAGAATTAACTCCCAACCAATAATTTAAAAAAACTATATTCGCAACAAATCTTGAGCTTTTATGAGACTACAATAATATAGCATAAATCAATCATAGGCATTGAGTAGGTACGTTACTCGATGGACATAGGGGACGTCATCAGAGATTTAGATGTCATGCGAACTTCCAGGAAATTTCACATTGTGCATACAAATAAAATCGTGTATTTGGCTGAAGGTATGATCAAATTCATAATCCAAGGTTTTTACATGCGAGATTAATATAAGAAATACATACATATTGTGATTAGATGATGAGTAAGAAACTGTCTTATACTAATTTGAAATAATTTATTTTGCTTGTTTTGTTACTGTAAAATATACAGTAACAAAACAAGCAAAATAAATAAGACAACTAAAACATTACAATCTCATAAAAGCTCTAAAGAAATTAGTGAAATATATTTTGCAAGCTAAATAATAAACCTATAAGAAAATATTGCAGTATTATAGCATTGTTGTGAAAATAAAATTTATAGAGATCAGGATGCATCTGAATGTGATAAAGAGGTCTGCTTTTATTGCGCTAGGAAGATAGTGAAGCAAGGAGGTCAAAACACTAGCTTTATAAAACATTATAACATAGATTATATTAAACTAAAATAAAAATAATATAACTCAAGCTTAGTCTGTTAATTTTATTGTTTACGGCTCAGAGTTAAGTAGCATAGGAAGGGATTGGAATAAATGGGACTATACTAAACTAAAACGTATAATTGACCTGTCAGCTTCAATATTTCCTAGTTTTTCTGCAATATGAACAGAGCTCAACCTGTAACCTAGTAGCAATTCCTCAGCACATACGTTTAGACATTCTAAAAGATTGGTCATATTTTATAATGTTCCAATAAGTAATTTTCTCTCATAAATACATACATTTTTACACATTCACTTTGCATACTTCAGTTTCCTTGTCCTATTACTCCTATCTTTAAGTCCCCACTTAAAATTTCTTTGTACTTTTCGATTTAAATCATTGACAAAAGTAATCTTACGTTAAGATATACCATCAAACCAAAAAATCTACACTCCTGATGTCAACTGAAAAATTACACTACAGGTATGAAAGCATTCATACTCTAACTAATCAATGTAGAACACTCAAGTGTTAGTTATTCATATTTACAATGATGAAAATGACCCAAATTTTGGCAGGTCATGCCCATATCTGTTTCATTATACAACCAACAGAAAACATTGAACTATTATGTTGTTCAAACTATTCCCAAACAATGAGTCAGGTATATTTTGTGCAATATTTATGGTTTAGGAAGAGTTTAATATTAATTAATATTTTTTCTCATTAAATAACTTAAAACAAGCTCATCCTAAGCTTGTTAAAGCTCAGGCTGAGCATAGACGACAACGACATTCCCTAATATTTTAATTAAATAATCAAGCAAACACATGTCATCTCTAATCACATGAATCGATTAAGTGCTTTATCCGAAGACAACAAAGACTTTTGCTTTGTACATTCTCGATGAAAACGAGTAAAGCAATAGATTTTTAACGTTTCTATACCCTCTTGCAAAGTTACCTTCGAGATTGATATTTGAAGTAATTTATCAAAACAACCACAAGGGAACGCTGTCCGCACAATCCGTTACGGAAGACGATCTAGTTCCTCGACGCCACGTGAAACCGCGAATGTTACGAGTTTCGAGCAATCAAGATCACTAATGTGTCACCTGGTGGGGGTCACTGGGCACGCACAGTAGCGAGGCGTATTCTGTATTCCTTGGAAGTGAGTGGGGGACTACGCGAGCCGCGGCCGTTTGGCGTCGCGTTCGTCGCTGTTACTGCTGCTACCACTGCCGCCATCTTCCTCTTCGTCCGAGTCTCCGTCGTAGTCTACCAACCCCTGTTAATGAGAAAATTTGTTAGCAAACTGTTATGTTACATCAAGCTCTATATAATAGTGTATTCGATAATACCTACAAAAGAGAAGAATACAATCAAGCAAACACACGTCTAAAATTAATACACTATTATCATATATTTAATAGTGCATTAATAATAGATTAATACACTATTAAATATATAATAGTGTATTAGACAATACCTACAAAAGACACACATACAATCAAGCAAACACACGTCTAATAATAACAATAAAACAATACAATAATGCAAGCACAGGGAAGCTTGAGTACGAACTACAAGATGATCACAGGTAAACAGTGGGAAGTAGACAGCCTACGTAGACATTTTTCTAACTGGTTTTGGCTCAGCGTAATGCTCTAACACAAATAGCGACACGAGTTCACATAATTAAAAAGATACCTTATCAAAAGGTTGCTTTGACTGTCCGTCTTTATAATTTGTTGCTTTGACGATATACGTCATTTCACCGACAGTCAAAGCAACAAATTATAAAAATGCCTTCACCATTTAAATTTACAGGTATGATAAGGTACCAACCCCTTTTATTAAGACTTGTTAGCAAACTATTATATTACTGCAGGCTCTATAATTCGCCTAAAAAACCGTTACATTATAAGACGGGAGCGTATTAGTCGGTGAAATGACGGTATAATTATAAAGATCCCTTGACCATTTAAAGTCATGCTAAAAAGGTATGGTAATCTACCAACCCCTTTTATTAAGAAACTTTGTTAGCAAACTGTTATATTATTGCAAGCTCTATACTGAGCCTAAAAAAACTATGTGTTATCAAGCAGTTGCTTTGACTGTCGGTGAAATAACGTTATAATTATTGAAATCCCTCACCATTTTTAAAGTAATTGGTATGATGGTAGTCTACCAGTACCCCTGTTATTGAGGATCATTGTTAGCAAACTGTTATATTACTGCGAGCTCTATAATTCGTCCAAACAAAATACGTTATGAACTATTGTTTTGACTGTCGGTGAAATGATGGTATAAAAGATCCCCTTCACCCTTTAAAGTCATAAAGGCATTGCATGCAAAGCAAAGCAAATGCGAATGAAAAGGTATTGACCGATTATAGAAACATTGTTAGTGAAATGCAGACCTCAGAAACTAGACCTCTGCAGCACAATATGGTGAACAAGAATGACGACGACGTTGGCGAAACCATTTTCAGGACCAAGCATACGACGACTTTAGCGATAGTTGCGGAGACTATTACAGAAATTCCAAGACCTTAGGCATCAACTCCGATCAAGGCTTTAGATATACAGGGTGATTTTTTAGGTGTTTTTTTTTCCTGATACGGTGACAGTTATCGTAAAGAGACACATGCTCGAATTTGAAAAGTTCTGCTCAAAACGACAAAGTTTTTTAGTTACTAGGAAATATAAGATTTGAAAAAAAAAATGAAACCCAATCCGATCCTAAGAGTCCTCGTATGCTTAGGTTCTAACATGCCTTATCTGTGTGATGCCCGCCCCAGCAGAAAGCGAAGTAGGGTAGTGAGGGAACTAAAAGTTTACCTTATTGAGTAATCTGGGCTCGGATACCTGAACATCGGCGAGCGCAGGCTTAGCTGCGGTCGTCAGCAGTACCCTGCTAGGACCGTTCGCGACTTCCGCGCTACTCGCACATACTTTCTTCTCGACGATTTTGCCTGTGGAGGAAATAAGTTTTATTATAATTATTTCTAATCTATATTTACAATTTAAATAACTAAATAATGCGGGACAATCCAAACACGTGTTATGGGTACTAGATGACTGATATACATAAAATGATATTACTTCATAAATATAATTGTTTTTATAATACATAGAAAACCACCAAAATTTGGATGCGGATTCTTGTTACTCAGTGGGTAAAGGTGTTTTGCTTCGAAAGATAATAATTGGATCATTAACAGGTGAACATTTCCTACATTTTTTGAATGGATCACTAAGTTTTTTGAAAATATGTATGCTCAGTGATAAATTATCACTGATGATGTAGTATTCCAATTGTAAAACAATTTTTTTAATCGGTAGTTTCCAGTAGTTTCGGAGCCTATTCAATCCAAACAAACAAACAATCAAATCTTCAATCTAGTGTAGATGGAAATTTCTGCACATACTAAAACATGGAAAATCTAAGATACAACGATTGTAAGAATGGGAATCATATGCTCCGCTAAATACAAGCAAGAAGCGCCGTCACTCAGAACTAACTATTATGGATAAAAAATTCTTCGATAATAATATAAGCTAGTCTTGTTTATCTTCAGGAAAGACATAGCTCGTATTATAAAAATAAAATAAATAAATGATGCCAGACAATCCACACAGCATCATCTAGCCCCAAGCTAAGCAGAGCTTGTGTTATGGGTACTAGATAACTGATATACATAATACAGTATTATTACATAGATATTTTTTACTATACATAGAAAACGACTCCACTCTGATCAAATATCTGCAGATCATACAAATATTTGTCCCGAGGCGGGAATCGAACCCGCGACCTCCTGCGTCGCAGGCGGACCATCGCCGACCGCGGGACAGTGGTTGTCATATTATCTTTGTGGAATTAGCAATGAAACATACCAATAGCATCTAACGCGTGGTGAGCGTTCGCATGCGGTGTGGCGGCGTCTAAAGGCGCCTCATCGTCCAGTTCATCATCATCATTGAACCACATCTCTTCTTCCTCGTCCGGCTGCCGCGCCTCGCGTCGGTACCGCGTGCGGAGAAGGGACGGCACTACTGCTTCTGTTACGCCTACGCTGCTACTCACTGAAAAGGTTTAAATCGTTTGCTTTTAATAATAAGGCCAGATCCAAAAGGCGGTACTACAATACTCTGCACGTATCGTCAGGAAGTTCCTCTCTCTGCAGCCCTATTCACCGGCCGCTTGAGGTTAGCTGCGCGGCCGGTGATCCACAGTTTTGATAGGTTTTTTACTGTAGAATAATTTTATAAAAATTTTCGATGAAGTGGATTAAATAATAATAATAATGCTGAACAATCCACACAGCATCATCTTATCAAGTTAAGCAGAGCTTGTGTTATGGGTACTGAACGATTATGTACTTAATACAATATATTTTTTATTATACATAGAAAACGATCGAATAAATATTTGCAGATCGTTCAGAAATTTGTCATGAGGCGGGAATCGAACTAGCCACCTCCTGCTTCTATTGATCAAAAAAAAATCTTGTTAGGTTACGGAAAGTTCCCTTAAGTTCCCATACAACAAAATCAGACTTAAATAATAGGTTAGTTTTTTTACGGGAAGAGCACAGTAAGTTACGTAGTGCAAAGATACGAAAAACAAAGATGTGAAAATATAGCAATAGTACATAAGCTAAGAATATTTATATCTTTGGAAAGCACTTAGTAAAATACGCTTTCAAGGATTTTTTTGTAGATTCCAAATTCGAAAGGTAGAAAAACTTTCTATCTCTATCAAACATACCTCGATCTCGTTCTTTCAGTTTGTCTTGATGCTGATCATACCGCGTTTTCAAGGCTTTGAATGTCTGCACATATTCCACATCTTCTAGGATCTTGCCGTAGTTTTCGACGACATGCGAACAGAGGGATTTGATGTCTTCCAGTTTTATGAACTCAAATAGTTCCAATATCGCGGAATCTAATAAGTTGTACCTGAAATATAGTAAAGTACTTTGCTTAGTGAGGCAGCTTGATATGAGCTTACTCTTGAAAATAAAGAGTAATAGGCTTACAGCCAATTGTTCCTACGATTAATATTTCTTTAAGTACTTGAAGTAAATCATTTTACAAGAGAAAGAAATATTTGACAATATATTTATTCAAAGGTTATGTACATTTTTTGTGAGATTACATTCATTTAGTAAAATAGTGTAAATTACGGAACAAAAATTGGCACACATACAAACGGCTTCGTTTGGCGTATTTTCTAATTTGGCAAGTATAAACTTTTCATCAATTACTGTTGCTGGTTTTGCTCATTATAAAGTAATATGATCTTACCTGCCATTGTTCCTTAGGAAAGCATCAACAACCGGTGCAAACAGGTTCCCTTTGATGATATATCTGTTGTAGTACTCATCCTTCAATGCGATTATCTTTCGCATAAATCTCAAAGCGCCGAGCACTAGGAATGTGTGCGTCGACCTCATCAATACTAGGATGCGACGTAGGAGATCCTAAAATAGAAGAAAAAACATTGATTAATAAAAAAAAATTCAGGCAGCATCGCGACGGCTTTTCCGTACAGACTATGAGATAGATTACTTCGGCAGGACACGCTGTAAGTGTAAAGTTCTCCTTTGTATGTCAACTAGCAACCCGCTCCGGCTTCGCACGGGTCCAATGCTGATACAAAAACCTCCTCCTGAATCACTCTATCTATTAAAAAAAAAGCGCATCAAATCCGTTGCGTAGTTTGAAAGATTTAAGCATACACAGGGATATAGGGACAGAGAAAGCGACTTTGTTTTATACTATGTAGCTATGTCCTGCAGCTGTAAAACTATAGTACCTATGTAAAGATGAATTCTAAAGTAAGAGTAATTGCGCAAAGGCTGAAGCTCTATCTCAGATCTAGACATCCCAAAGGCCGCCAGGGATGAAAAAGAAGCGATATTCATATATAGTTGAGATTGCTTCTCATTAAATAAATAATGCCATTTATGGCGCTCATTAGGGAAGGCCTATATCCAGCCGTGGTCTATTATCGGCTGATGATGATGATAATACCAACAAGTTTTCCCTAGAACCTTGATCATGAGATTCAGTGATAAGTACAATGATATATTATAATGAAATTCTACTGATAGGATCTGGTTTCGATGTGAAAATATTGCTGGTAAAAACCACTGAAAAAGAATGCTTCAAACAATAGTTTTTACAGTAAAGCCCTAATCTGTTTAGAATTTCCATACATACCTTATTCAATATGCAGGTCTTGATATGGTAGGTGTGATGTTCAACACAGAAGGCCAGGAGTTCTAAGACCAACCCTAATAGCTGCACAGTATGGTAGTCTCCTAGCAGTGGTTTTTCTCCCGTTGTATTTGCTAATAGTGGTGCTGTGGGCAGGTTAATGTTACATTAAAATCCCAGAAATTTAAAAAGGCAAAAGTTTGGATAGATTTTTGTTAGCTCACAACTAAACTAATAAGTAGGAAGTTTTGCACCAATATAATACTTACGCGGGTTAAACCGCAGGCAACCAGCTGTGCCCGCGTTTTAACCCGCGTAACTCCCGATCCCGTGGGATTTTCGGTATAAAAAGGCCCATATGTTATACCAGGTCATAAACTATCTGTCTACTAAGTTTCATTGAAATCCGTTTATCACAGAGTACATCCATCCATGCTTATGCAAGACTGTCTACAAGCTTAGGCAATTATAAGACGCTATGGTTTCAATGTGTTATACTGTAACATTGTAATTGTGTCGTAAGATTGACCAGAATCCAGGAATGGAATGGAAAAGACAGGAATAACATTAGAAGCTTATTCTTATCTAAAAAAAAACACTTGAGAGGGGAGGCAGCTAGCCATTTAGGTATAAAGCCAAGAATATGCTTACTATGGAAGTTGAGGATAACATTTTTAGACTTACATAAGCAGGAATATAGGATCAATAGCCTAGTGTAAAGGGAGATCCAAATGAGCTTAGGCAAAAAGGTCAACACTCCAGCTTAAAAAGTAATGATCTTCTGATTTAAGGTGGAACTTCAAACATATAATTCTAAGTAATTTCCTGTGTATTCTAATTTAGAACTAGAAATATGTTACAGACTTACCTATTAGTGTTTGTATACTGTGTTTATAAAAGAAATTCAAGAAATCTGCCTTTTCACTTTTGTTCACTGATGCAAGCATACTTTCTGGGTCCAATAGTATACGAAATACACCCATAAGTTGCACTGCACCCCCTAACTCAGGGTCTCTGTCCCGTAGCATTTGTTCTATCACTATATTCAGTAGCATTTGCTCCTGAAATGATAAACCAGAGATTAAATAGATAATCCTTACATAAAGGTCAACATTTAACCTTGGTATTGACAAGTGTACATACCTCTTCTGTATTATTAGCCTGCTGTAATGTGTAATCCCTTACTACAGATGGTGAGAACTCGACAATGTAGGTGAGTATATCTATTGATGCTGTCTTGGTTTTCTGATCTTTTATGGCTAGAGTTATCTCTAACGCTGGGAGGATCCCCAGTGTAACTAATGTCTTATAAAAGGCATCTTTATCTTGTGGTTGTAAATTTTGTGAAAAATTACAAAACTCTTTCAAAAACAAAACAAGGTCCCTTCTCTTTGAATCAGGAGTTTTACTGTCCATTAACAGCTTAAATAAGTCTGTTAAAAACTTGTCATCCTCTTCAATAAGCTTAACTATTTCTACCTTATTGAAAAATATAAAACTGGACAGTGTTGTTAAAAGATTATCTTCAAAAACTGTGGGTGTTGGTAGTACAATGTCTTGAATGTATTGGACTCTGTATGTCTGGTGAATTTTGGCGAGCAGATCTGGGTTTTTTATAGGAATGGCTTCACGGAACTTTGCCAGTTCTTTTAGGTATTCTCTGTGTTTTTTGGGCTGTGGCAAACCTGGGTCATACTCCAGACAGCCTACCACATCAAATATTGTATCATCTGCAAACATTGTGTCAAAGAGTGTGTTTTTGTTGAGGAGGAATATACTTTTGAAGATCTCGTAAAGATGATGTAATCCTTCAATATTTTCAATATCCTCACACATATGGAATAGATTTAGGAGTTTTTTTATGTAATGTTGGCTCTCTATTGCAGCTGCCAATTTGTCTTTTCTGGCTGGAGATACCAGACAACTGTTTACTAGCTCACTGATGTCTTCCAAGCGGCCCATTTCACATGCTGGTAATTCCACTGGTTGTACACTATCTGACATTTCATCAAATCTTTCATCTTCAGACTCTTCTACAATATCTTGTGTGATTTCAACTGATGGATCTTTTCCTTGTACCTGAAAGAACAAAATTTTATAATAATTTATTTGAATGAGTCTATTAAGGAACTATTTCTAGTTGATTTATATTGTTAAACATACCTGACAAATTTTTTCCCATATTTCATCGCAGCCAGCTTTTTCTTGAAAACTTAATGCTAGATCGAAGTTGTCACCTTCAGACCACACTATCAAAGTGTCTTGTTGCTTTTGATAAGCTGTGTCTGGTTGAATTTTACTTTCTAATAGCAGTGATCCGTCCGACTCTGCTCTCACTAATAGTGATGTTCCTTTCAGTCTCTCTACATAGCAGGAAGACACATGTCCTGTCCCTCTGTCATCCCACTGCCTGTCTGCATTCAGAGCATATAGCTTCACTCTTCGTCGTGTGTCTGTCATGATCTTCAACGCTCTACACACTATGTACTCAAATAATGAATCAATTATTATGGCGCTAATCTAGGGCACCCAACCAATAGATTATTTATATCCCATTTGTATAAAACATATGATCTTCTGAAACAAAAATAAAGTAAGTTATAGGGAAGCGGGCAAATAATTATCCAGAATAATTACCGTAATTATAATCCATCTTGTTCTTGATTTTGAATGAAACACATTTAATCTAAGAGAAGGCGGCACCACGTTACATAAATTTATTACAAGCAACAACAAGTTTCAGCGTTCACAGCAAAAACATCTTGTAATTTACTTGACAATGGAATAATCACTAAAATTATCGGATATCACAAACAAAACAATACTGATCGTATGGCTTTATTTCAACACAAACACTGGTGCTATTATTAAAATATTAATTAGAACCATTTATTTACGTTTGATTTACCCAATTAACGCGATATTTACCAGAATAAACATGATAGAATCGTCGAATTGACGTACCTTCAAAGTACAACATCAAATATCGCCATATTGGATTCACAACAACGCTTCAGATGTGAATGGAATGGGGTTCACAAAACAATAAATTGGCGGTAAATTTGAATAATAAAAAAGTCGGCAATATTAATAATATGCTGATATTAGTAAAAATACATACTTTAGTCTGACTTGCGTTATTTATACTTTTCCAGTTTCTTATTTACACATTCATGGGAAGTGGCTACGTCCTTGAATTGTATTAAAATCTACTGTCGAAGCAAAACAAAACAAAAACAATCACCTATTTAAATATAAACCCACAGATTAAATTCACTAGGCCAGAATGACAAAGACAATGTAGAAAATTAACCTTTTCATACCTCAGACGAAGGAATAACCTTCGTCTGAGTTTCATACTCAACAAAGTAGTAATTAATACACGACACGTACCATCCATAGTAGCAACATTAGCGTTCAATTAATTTTATGCTCACGAACGATGCTCTGCTTATAATTGAAATCTGCTGCATGTGATCAAAAGTGCAAACAAGGTTTTACCACAGTTTTATTTTGCACCTACCTATTTTGTAAACCTAAATATTTTGTTTTTTTTTTATTCTAGTCGTTTTCTATTTATATTATATTCTATGAATAAAAATATTTATCGATTTACCTACTCATAAATTATGTATATCAGTTATTTAGTACCCGTAACACAAGCTCTGCTTAGATTGGGGCTTGATAATTGCTGTGTATTGTCAAGCATTATTAAATTAAATTAAATTATTATTCTTCCATACTAAAATTGGGATTGTTTTTAATTTTTTAACATATAATTTACACGGGTTGGGTATAAAAATTTTTGAACACTGATCAAGCATCTAAATTCTATCGTGGCCAGTGTTCTTTAAACAGTTCTAGTAACATTTCTACAACAAAGTCCTAGGTATATTAAAATTATAGATTAGAGGGAACCTAACATAATTTTTCCATTATCTGCCCTATCTGCATATCTAATACAATGAAATTATCCTAATGCAAGGCTGATTCGATCAGCAAAAAAATATTTTGAGCAGGTTGACTCATCAGATCACGATCAGAATTTTAGGGCCTAATGATTTTCTTTTTCATGCCCGCGTGGGGATTATGGGCAAGGGCAATAACCCCCTAAATGATAATGCCATCTATGGCGCTCATTAGGGGAGGCCTTTGTCCAGCAGTGGACTATTATAGGCTGGTGATGATGATGATGATGATGATTTTCTTTAAGAGCTATGTTGTTTACTTCCGTATTCCGTAGTTATATTTTATTAATTTCTTTTTTTATATTTTTGTAAAATATTTAGTTGCACAAGAAGAAACCATCATAATATAAAAATATAATTATTTACTATGAGTATTAAGTGGCATTGAACAAACAATTTACACAGCATTATAGCCCCAAGCTAAGCAGAGCTTGTTTTATGGGTACTAGAAAACTGATAATACAGAATAATAATAATATAAGAGTACCTATACAGATTTTTTTTCAATACATAGAAAACGATCGAACTCTCTAATAAATAAAATGCAGATCGTACAAATATTTTGTCCCGAGGCGGAGATACAACCAACTGGGTCGCAGGCGGACCTTCACCCATCGCGCCACAGAGGTCATCAATATAAATAAAATCTACTTTGTGTTCTACATATACCTAATATAATTATTTTCAACCTCAAATGGAATGGCCAACAATTTTTATCCAATTATTGAAAATGTGGATAAAAAATTATACAATAATTATTATGGCTGTTACTCACCATATACTGTATATAAGGTAATTAATATATCTTAGGATGAGAGGGTATTGTATGTTTAATCTACTAGAGTGAAAATTATTTTGATAAATAGCAAATTCTTGACACCACAGAGAAACGTAATTTTTTAGGCTGTGCTATGCTTGTTTCCCTGACAGTTACAAACTGCTGGAGAGGGTGATTTTGTGCGTCCAAACATTTTGTTTGGTTGACATCTGTGTGTTTATGTCATGTCAGTCAGGTACCTGTCTGTCGTCTTGCCTGTCTGTCAAACATTCTCCAAGTTTTATGTTGTTGAGTTGATTTTGTAAGGAAATTCAATAATTTTTCCCTTCACATTCACAAATAAAACGCTTTATTTTCTGCATTTACTTCGTATCTATGAAACATATAAAATATAACACATTAAAGTTCAAAAAGTGCCAGGAAACAATGAACCTAACATGTGAGAGAAGCTTATAGCTTTATTTGTCCGTTTTTGATGTTTTTGGGTAATTGTTTACTTTTATATTTTTTATTATACAGTTCTATTATTCCTCGTCGACATAATACGGTAAGTGATAGGTCTCCAAACCAAGAAGCGACTTGGAAAAACAAGTATTGTGACAGATGTCAGTATTTGTCATAGTAGGTAAACTATTTTCTGCAAAATCTAAATATTTATGTAAATGCTCTCAACCGAAGTGATCTGCAATCTGCCTAGCTACCTACTTTAATTACCACTCCTTCTCAATTATGTTTCCTCCTTCATTTCAGTATGATGCAGCGGGACCAAGTACATATGCCTATAGAGAGAACCTTTTGTTTGTATGAATAACTTGTAAAATGAACTCACTATGTCCTATATGAGTGCCACAGAAAATGTCGGGTAAGAAGTTCACATTAGCGTTCCAGCACAAACTGCTAGGTAAAAGCTAGGTACTGTCAGATTTTTTGAGCAGCGGGAATTGAATTGGTGAATTTAGTTAGTGCTGATAATGATGGAGTGATACAAAGGAGGACCTAACACGATGGGTAGGTTTTATAACGTAACCATAGGCTAGAGAATCACTTTTTCTATAAGATATAAAAAGAGGTACATGTGTACTTATAAGGGAGTGAAGACAATAACTAAGCCACTGATATGATTTTTTGCTTAATACTTCCAGTATTGTTGTGAAGGGATTGTTTGATTATCTTAAATTTAAAGTGTATTGATGGAAATTACCATGCGAGAAATACATCATCATCATACATCACCAGCCTATAATAGTCCACTGCTGGACATAGGCCTCCCTTAATGAGCGCCATAGATGGCATCATTATTTGGGGGTTATTTCCCATAATCCCCACGCTGGGCATGCGGGTTGGGGATCGCAGTTCGGTGTAGTTGTTCTGCAGAAGGGGCTGCTGCCCGCCCCCCGCTGTGTTTCCCTTAGTCGCCTCTTACGACACCCACGGGAAGAGTTGGGCTGGTGAAATTCTATGCCGGCACCACACGGCAAGAAATGATATGAGAAATAATATACATATATTTCACAGATTCAGTGGAATTCCACAAAGCATATCTGATGCCAGCTGTGCAACCCAATACAAAATGGCTGTCAATGGAATGGAAGCAGTATCAGGGAACTGTGCTGAAGCTATGTACATACCAGAAAATTCCGGGGAGGATCAAAGTTACATGAACCATGTGAATGACAATTTCTATACAAAGTTCAAAATAGATCCCAATGAATTGTATACCTTCCATGATTCTGATGTCATAGCTGGTGAAATAACAGTATCCCACACAGAAGACTCATTTGTCTACCCAGAGTCTGTTGATGTCAAGTCTGAAGGTATAAACAGTCCGGTAAACGAGGAAGAAATTGTCACTGAATTTTCTAACGGAGATGTTAAAGAGGAAATTAAGAAGAAAGTTATTTCTAATGGGCATTATCATTCGAAGAAGCATCATAAAAAAGATCCTTTTAAACCTCCAAATTCAGTAGCTAAAATCCATAAACCTAAGATTCTGAATTTGGAGAACGAGCCATCGGTTGAGGCCCATATTGTGACTTTTCCAAATTCAAAAGATGAAACTTGCATGTCCCCACCAAGTGTCAGTTCCAATGGTACTAATGCACAGTCTGGTGTTGCCAGTAAATCAGCAGGTGAAACTTTTCTGGATGTTTTTAAAAGAGAGCAAGGTTTGGTTGAGAATGCCTCAGTTACAGTGAAGACTGAGCCTCTAGCTACCCCTACGCCGTCGCCGCCAGCAAAAGTACCCTCATCACCGCCAAAGAAGATATCTACAGGTATGTTTGGCTTGCAAAAAAAAGCCATTAGAGTTGTTGATTTAGGTTCAGCACAATTAAATAAATAAATAAGTAATGCTGGACTAACAATTTAACCTGTTTTTTTCTTTACTTATTGGTAATAATTAAAGGTATGGCTGCGCAGTAACCGAAAATTCCATTGCGACGTTGCGGGAGGTCGCGGGTTCGATTCCCGCCTCGGGAAAAATGTTTGTGCTACGCTATCTGCTTATATCCTAGTTTTCCACAATAAGTTCAATTTGAACATGCATAGCAGCTTATCCAAATTTCAACTCTGTTCCTTTACAGGCAAAACTCCATCTTCGTCAAAACAGCGTCGCGGCCGGGGTCCTGCGATGCATGAAGCTTTACAACGGATACCACGCAGAGCGATACCGGTTCCTATAAAGAAATGGCACGCGCCCGGCGATGAATGTAGCCGCATGAGCTCCAAAAAACCGATGTTCAAGACTTTGGACAGTAGCAGCAGTGAAGATGACGAGATGCCTGATATTGGTAACTTTTCAACATATTAAAACAATGAAAAACTATAAACAAGTTAAACTTTGGCAGCTCCTCCTGCTTATGCATTGTGTCATGTTCCTGGGTGTTACAATATCATATCCATACAATTCTTTATTTAAAACACCAAGTAACAAGTCAAAAGTAGGTAGAGTTGACAACCCAGTAACTCTACAGCAAATGACAAAAGACGGCACTTGTTAGGCGCAGAAGAGGCTGTCAGCCCGCGGCGTCGGCATGTGCTATTTGCGCTACAATCCGGATTTCGTACATAAACCGGGTAGAGTGCTTAACCTTCTAAATAGTTCATTTCCGCAACTGATGCCGACGTATTCTTTGACAGCATCGCTGAACTACAACATTCTATGCTCCTGTATTTTTATCATTCTCTTTAAACAGGAAACAATTATTCTATTATTATTGACTACTAGCGGACAGCCCGGCTTCGCACGGGTAATTAACAAAAAATTGTTTTTTCATGCGGAACCTTATTAGCCTATGTTCATCACAGAAAATTTAGGATTCTAATATTTCTAATGGTGAAATAATTTTTCAAATCAGTCCAGTGGTTTTGCAGCCCATTGAATTCAACAAACAATAAATCTTACCTCTTTAAAATATTGACTGACTAAGCATTAGGCTGTATTTAGTGCTCGACCGACGGTGAGCGCTGAGGTCGGTCGAGCGTAGCTGTATCAATGAAAAAGTATGAACGACTACAGTGCAGCGCTGATGAATTCCTACGCGCGTACAGCTACTTTCATATAGGACGTACGATCAGCGCGTACGGTACGCGTCGGTCGAGCACTAAATCCAGCCTTAGATTGGATAACCTTTTTATAATTTTTATTGTGATCAACTTCAACTTCTTTTTTTTATGGCACTTTTATTGTGATGACGTCTTGATGACGAGCTCTGTCAGTCAAATTGAATTGAATAAATAAACCTGATAGTTAAACACTCAGTTAACCTAAGACATGGACGGATATCACAAAACGCTATTCTGAATCAAATTATAAACTACATTTAGGCGTCAAAGCATTTCTCTTTGTAGATCGCCTCATAGCTTATCACCAGCGTCACGTAACAGTGTTTATTATAGCAAATGACCAACCAACCGATTATGATTGACCTTGTAGTAGTAAAGCTAGAGATGTTTCAAGCTCTCTTATAACATAATATATGTAGATGATGATTACTTTGATATTGTTGGTTGTTATCGCAACCCCGACCATCCTAGTACCAACTTACTGATATAAATGATGGGACTGATGGTAGTTGACATCACCTCCACGGTGTTTGTACACCGTACAACTACATATTAATACATTCAGTCTGCATACTGAATGTATTGATATGTAGTTACTTCAAAATGCTGACCCATATCAACTAAGCTGTGGTGCACACAGTTATTACATAGTATGTTTGTATGTAAACATAATGTATGGTTGTGCCCGTACAGTCTTATCTAATAGAGATCCTGCAATGGTGGTATTATTAATTAATAAGGAAGATATTTTAAGGCTCCGGCAACATGGATGAATTTTACAAATATATACAAACGTAATATCATAATATGTAATTTGAGCATATTTTCAGCTATTATGTGTATTAAAATGGTATTTATCCAGGTTCCTATCAAAAAAAAAAAAAAATCAATATCGTTTTCTTAAATGACATTAAAACGAATCGATTTTTTCAAAGAAAACATGTTTTCTTATTATTTGTGTCGTGTAGATAGATAAGTATTTTTAATAAAGCTTTTCGTAGGAACCTATTTAAATAATATACTAATAACATTTATTATATTATTAATTCCCATTTGAAGTTAAAACAGGTCGATGAGCCTTAAATTACATCAATTAAAAATACTTTTTCAGAGATCGGCACCCGTCCTCTATGCATTGAGGAGATAGCTGCGGAATCGCGGAGCGCGCGATTGGAATTCCGCCGCGACTCGATGAGAAAGCGCCTTGAGAACGCTAACGAGATGCTGAGGCTCGCCAAACGTCATACAAAAGCGAAAGCGCTTTGCAGTATTGTTAAGGTATTTATTCATCATCATCATCAGCAAAATATGACAATGACATGAACCTAACGCTTTCGGTTTTATCTGTATTCACCTCTTTTATCCATCTGCTAGCCGTCTATCTCGTATTGTCTGGTGGGCCTACCCCACCACAAAGCATGGACCTGATCCGAGAAAAAAAATTACTGAAAAAACTCTATTCTGCTGAAATGAATAGACTCAAATAATTACTTCAGCCGTTAAATGAACACCAAAAAATTTCATCTGTACTAATATTATAAAGAGGAAAGATTTGATTGTTTGTTTGTTTGTTTGAATTGAATAGGCTCCGAAACTACTGGACCGAGTTAAAAAATTCTTTCACCATTAGAATCCTTAATTTTCCGTGATGAACATAGGCTATATAATATTTTCAAAAAAGTTAGGGATCCGCATGAAAAATTCAATAATTGAACCGTGGGCTGTATATTCAACCTCTTTTTCTATTATGGCGCGTCAGAATAGAAAAAGAGGTTGTATAGCGCACGGTGCTTGCTTTTTCCCTGCGGCCAGTGTCAGTTGGTACGGTCAATGTCGAGTCAATGTCAAAAACCCCAATGCTGTTAAAAAAAGTAAAGATCCGTATGAAAACTGTGAAACCCATCGTTTTAGTGTGTATAATTTCTGAAATTTTTGTTTAATACCCGTGCGAAGCCGGGGCGGGCCGCTAGTACTGAATAAAATGAAAATGTCTGCAACGTTCCATGAAATAAATTAAAATTTCTTTCTTTCTACAAACAGAAACAACTGAACAACTCCTCTTCATCGAGCTTGCCTACTCCGACAGTAAATCATTTGCTGGCGATGCGCGGAATGCCTTCTTTGTTCACTTCAGAAGAGCGGAGGAAGCTCAGGTATGTAACTTCATTATTATAATCTCAGAAAGACTGGTAAATAGAACCGAGGTGTTACCCAAGGATCGCTATAGTGACCGGCCCTATGCATCCAGCGTTTTGCGTGAATTCCACCATGACAATGGTATAGTCAATAAATAAATAAGGCCAGACTATCCACACAGCATCATCTAGCCCCAAGCTAAGCAGAGCTTGTGTTATGGGATGAATGATATACCTACATAATACATTTATAGATATTTTTTATTACACATAGAAAACGACCAGAACACCCTGAACAAATATCTGCAGATCGTACAAACATTTGCCCCGAGGCGGGAACCGAACCCGCAACATCCTGCAGTCTGTGTCGCAGGCGGACCTTCGCCCACCGCGCCACTGAGTTCGCCAATTAATTTTTGATTATCGCGTGTTAGTAGAAAAAAGGTACAGAAATTATGATCATAACATAATTATTATTACAGAGAATATGGCTGGTCAGGCGGCGAAAGCGGTTCTTCAGTTATCACAGAAATATGCTCTGAAGACACTTGCACAAAGCCCTCTTTGCCTTGCGGGCGGTATTGCTTAGCGCACATAACGTTGGCGCCGGAGCAAAGGCTATACGCGTCTTGTGCTGCGGTCTTCGCGGTTGGATCGAGGTGTAACTACCCTCTGTTACCATTGAAGGATCAGCTACCGTTGTGTGCTGAGCACGCGTGGAAACGGGTAAGGGATTTGTTACCTTAGGGTGTGAATAATAGAGCTATTTTAGCCTCGAAACAAGTTTCCTACGTGACTAGCTAGTTAAAAAAAATAAGGCGAGACAGCTAGCAGGCGATGCCAGCGCCACTATCATGTATTTTTGTTGCCGTCAATAAAGTATTTTGTTTAGGTGCTATATAATTACGACGACCTCTGTGGCGCGGTGGGCGAAGGTCCGCCTGCGACGCAAGAGGTTGCGGGTTCGATTCCCGCCTCGGGAGAAATATTTGTACGATCTGCAGATATTTGTTCAGGGTGTTCTGGTTGTTTTCTATGTATAATAAAAAATATCTATCTATGTTATAATATTGTATTATGTATATCAGTCATCTAGTACCCATAACACAAGCTCTGCTTAGCTTGGGGCTAGTTGCTGTGTGGGTTGTCCGGTATTATTTATTTGTTTTGATTTATTTAATTTCCAGGATAACTACGACAAGTTGATTCGAGACAATAAACCGAAGAAAATCGTCCGGCCCCGAATGCTGTCGAGCCCGCGCAGGCCGAAACGTCGTCGCCGACCCCCACCGCCGAGGGTGCGCCCGCCGCCGCCTCCCACCGCCCCCCTGCATCCGGCGCCGCCGCCGCCGCCTGCGCTTTCGCAGTCATTGTCAGGTAGGGTTCAACATAAACGACAAGCCGCCGCCTGCGCTTTCGCAGTCATTGTCAGGTAGGGTTCAACATAAACGACAAGCCGCCGCCTGCGCTTTCGCAGTCATTGTCAGGTAGGGTTCAACATAAACGACAAGCCGCCGCCTGCGCTTTCGCAGTCATTGTCAGGTAGGGTTCAACATAAACGACAAGCCGCCGCCTGCGCTTTCGCAGTCATTGTCAGGTAGGTTTCAACATAAACGACAAGCCGCCGCCTGCGCTTTCGCAGTCATTGTCAGGTAGGGTTCAACATAAACGACAAGCCGCCGCCTGCGCTTTCGCAGTCATTGTCAGGTAGGTTTCAAGATAAACGACAAGCCGCCACATGCGCTTTCGCAGTCATTGTCAGGTAGGTTTCAAGATAAACGACAAGCCGCCGCCTGCGCTTTCGCAGTCATTGTCAGGTAGGTTTCAACATAAACGACATAACACTCGGACAAAGCTTCAGACCTTAGAAGAGGGTAGGTAGTAAGTAAAACTTAAACTTTCACGATTGGTTGACTGCTGTATTCAACATAGACGACAAGTTTGCCGTGTGGTGCCGGCATAGAATTGCACCACCCCAACTCTTCCCGTGGGTGTCGTAAGAGGCGACTAAGGGAAACACACCGGGGGGCGGGCAGCAGAGCCCTCTGCAGAACAACTCCACCGAACTGCGATCCCCAACCCGCATGCCCAGCGTGGGGATTATGGGCAATAACCCCCAAATGATAATGCCATCTATGGCGCTCATTAGGGTAGGCCTATGTCCAGCAGTGGACTATTATAGGCTGGTGATGATGATGATGATGAGACGACAAGACACTCGAACAAAGCTTCAGACCTTAGAAGAGGGTAGGTAGTAAGTAAAACTTAAACTTTCACGATTGGTTGATTGCTTTATTTCAACATAGAAGACAAGACACTCGGACAAAGCTTCAGACCTTAAAAGAGGGTAGGTAGTAAAACTTTTTAAACTTTCACGATTGGTTGATTGCTTTGTTGATGGCGCCTGACACGATCGCTGCAACCCGATGGAAACGTAGGGAAAATAAAAGGTACGCGATAAATACCGGAAAAATATTTCTTTAATATGAGGGTAGGTAGGTAGTCATGGTATAGGCTTATCTCGGTCCGAGATACGAAGTTAAGTGCTGCGTCCTTTGGACTAAAATTTCGAGGGGTATGTAAGGACAATTGCTTCTGATCTCTGGGGTGGACGTAATCTTTTCGAGCCACTACGGTACGCAAGTAAACAACTTTAAGTCCCGCCGAAATCATAACAATTTTTGGGATATTATTTAATTTCCTAGAGATTACCCCGAGTGCGAGGGCTTACGCACTAAAATAACAAAAATCTTAGAATAAGGAAAGGCAATACTTCTCGTCAAACGAACTAAATATAGGGTGCATTCCGAATTAGGTACGCTAAAATCGATATTATCGCGCTCACAAGCGTTCCGAATTACTGTAAGCGCGACAACACCGCGACAACGTCGGTCGCGTCTGACGTCATAGATGACGTCATTACAGGCGCCATATTGCGATATCACCGACCATGCTACAGAATGAAGTCACTGTGAGCGCTGTCAAAACTGACACTCAACTGTCAATATCGTGATACCTACTACTGGACTATCATAGGCTGATGATGATGATGAAACTAATTTGTACGTGTTTATTTCAGAAATCAACACGTGCTCTAACTCCTCAGCTTACGACAGCTCTGAAGACGCGCATATGGGTGTTCTAAGCGAGAACGAATTCTCATCTGCTAGCTATCCCCATGAGCTTGGTAAGTTTAAGTATAATAGTAAAAGTTAATGTGTGTGGCGGTGGCGGGGTAGGAATCGACCTTAATTCAATCCGAGGATACATGTAAACATACTTTGACGACCTCTGTGGCGCGGCGGGCGAATGTCCGACTGTGACGCAAGAGGTTGCGGGTTCGATTCCCGCCTCGGGTCAAATGTTCGTAAGATCTGCAGATATTTGTTCAGGATGTTCTGGTCGGTTTCAATATAAAATAAAAAAATATCTATCTATCCAATATATTGTATTATATCAACACACAAGCTCTGCTTAGTTTGGGCCTAGATGATGCTGTTTGTATTGTCCGGAATAATTTAATTTATTATTTATTTATACTGCTAAACAATCTACGCAGCAGCATGTCACTATGACTTTCACTGATATCATTATCAGTTGTCTTCAACTTGGATTCTACGTTGCTCTTCGCCGTCAAATGCGGGTAAGGAACAACTATAGTTATTTTTTCTGGCTACAACGTCGTGAAAAACTTTTCCCGAGTCATGTGCTGTCGCTTCGAGGGCCTTGTTCATACGCCCACTACGGACAGTCACTCGCAGTGCGCGCAGTGAACCTGTTAACATTCATAAATGATTGATGCAAAAAAAATTTTTTCTCTATTCTACATTATACAATCCCTCGGAGGGCGCCCTAACTTGGTTACATTATTACTTTTTAAGATTCATTCACCATCAGTATTATAATAGTCCACTGCTGAACCTCTAGGCTTCCTCAAATGAGCGCCAGAGATGGCATTATATTATTTGGGGGGGTTATTGCCCATAATCCCCATAATCCCCACGCTGGGCATACGGATTGGGATCTCAGTTCGTTGGAGTTGTTCTGCAGAGGGCGCTGCTGCCCGCCCCCCGGTGTGTCTCCCTTAGTCGCCTCTTACGACACCCACGGGAAGAGTGGGGGTGGTGAAATTCTATGCCGGCACCACGCGGCAAGATCGTTAATGTTTATTTTCCGGCTTTTCAGAAGTGGAAGTGGTTCACGACATTCTGGATCCATCGGTACTCAGCCAGATGCCTGACGAGGCGTTTACGGAGTTCCTTAACCAAGGTATTGTATTAGGTCAGTCTTGAACCGTCTACGTCTCAACTGCTTAACTGATTAACATCAAGATGTTGATGATGTTAGCATCATGATATTGATGATGATTAACATCAACATGTTGATGATGATTACCATCATAATGTTAATAATAAAGGCGAAGGTGTTTTATTTGTCTGTTATTTGTGTAACACATGAGTATTAAACGCTAGTACAGATTTTATTGAACAGTACTAACAACAAAATCATAGCGATAAGGCAACCGATTGTCTTAAGAATCTCTTTCTATTTTCTTAATTTCTTTTATGTTCGTCTGAAATAATTAACATAATCAAAGTTCATAGTGGATTATAATGATTAAAGGTGATCGTTTTGTGCTGGCGCGGGATTCAATTAATTTTATGTATTTTTCAGTGTTATAAAGGAACAATTCAAACAGAACAGTGATTTGCCGTCAAATCAGTAAACATTTTCTATTAAATTGGAAAAAACATACTTATTTATTGGTATTTTTGAAGAATTAGGGAAAGTAAGAGGTTTCTGCTAAAAAAATCGATTATCACAAATGCTTCCAAAATACAATTGAATTGAAGTTGGTTCTATCATGGGTTCATAAAATAATAATGCAATTTGCGGTAAAATAATTTTTTAAAAAAACCTAATCACCCAGAAACGATCAACCTCAGTTTCAAATTAAGACAGCACTACTTGTAACTTTGTCATGTGAAAACTCAAAATCCTTTTCCAGAGGAGAGCGGAACCTTCGGCGAGAGTTCAGAACTCGCGGCCGCATTAGAAGCGGTCCTCGACGAGAGAGAACTAGACGAGAGAGAGATAGAAGAGAGCGAACTAAACGGAGAGTTAGAAGAGACGGTTTTGGAAGATGAGACATTGCACACGATGGATCATAGTATGTTCGTTGATGCAGAGTCGGTTGATAAAGCTAAGGTAAGCTTCGACTACTACCATGTTCATTAGGATGTTATAAAGCTAAGGTATACCTGCGTAAGGCCTTATAAATATATATGTATATATAAGGCCTTATTATATATACCTGCATAAAGCTAAGGTAAGCTTCGACTACGACCATGTTCATTAGGATGTTATAAAGCTAGGTACCTGCGTAAGGCTTTAAGGTCCTACCGATATAAAGCAGCGCCCCGACCTATTTTATATTTTTATTATGTTCAATAAAATAAATTTAAACATTTTCAGTGTGCTGTTTGTGTATTTTTAAGCCTTTTATTGAATGTTGGAAGTGCAGAAAGATCCCCTAAAATCAAAAATATAACAATTTTTTTGTTTTGAATAGTTTTGGAAGATATACGAACTTGCCCTTTTTGGCCACCTAACTCTATTTTCGTGTCTCTGCCTAAACTATACAAAAAATATGTACTACAGAGGCATTAAAAAAAGTTTATAATAGGTACCTAAAACAAACTGCCCAATGAAAATTTTGTTTCCTTTGTTCAACGTAAACTTTATTTATAAAGGTTATATTATAAATCCCTATTTCCTTTAGCCACTGAATCGCGAGTAAACGGTCAGACCGATTTTTCCAATTATTTCTTTTGTTGTGTTTTGTTATCGACAAAAAAACTTAAGAATCACCTAGGTACTCCTTACTAGACTGCGGGTAACGCCGCCGCAAGGCACAACATAATCAGATAAAATAGGTGGCGGCGCTAATTAAGGTCGGGAATACGCCTTAAAGAGATGTGAGAGAAGTCCAGTTCGTTTTTGAACTGAGCAGGGCAAGCATGAGAAATAAAGTCATTCTCGATGCCGTTCTATAAGTACGCAGGTTATTAGCTTCGATTACTTCTATCATTAGTGTAATTTGGGCATTAAAATCTTAAAACTTGTCATAAGGTCTTCACCTATGAAATTTGTGTTTTTTAATTTGATTTTATTTTGTAACTAGGTATCTTTTATAATTAATTCTACAGTTTTATACAAAATTTTATTCTGAAAGTAATATTATTGCATAGTTTATAAATTCCAAGCAACATTATTGGGGAGGGTTACCCTCTAAAAATGAAAATTAAAAATAGCTCATTTCGTATGTTGTCGCTTTCAACGCTTAAATTCTCCAAATTTATTTTATTTGTTAATTTTGTACAAATTAAGGCTATACTTATACTATTCATATATACTTTTATGTACTTTTTACAATGTTGTCCAATATTATACATACAAAATTGTACCGGAATAGTATTTGTAATTCCATAAAAAGTACAAAACGCCAATTTCGTAGGTAAAGACCCAATATTTAGAACATTTTTACATCTTATCATATTATCACCAGCCGTTAGCACTATCATGGTAAACATTATCACACCAAAAGCACTTATAACGTGATGTTGTCCCTATTGTGTTTCTAATAACAACACCGCTACCACAGAGATCAGAAATGTTCCCTATGATAAATCTTATTCTCCCGCGAAAGCGCCATCTGTTATTTAAAGATATTTTTAATTAGTTCTGTGTTGGAAAACTTCTAATTATTGTAAATGTTTCGTTCTAAGTGCTTTAGTGATCAAGCTTTATAAAGATTACTCACCACAATATCCAATCATTATTAGCTTTTATTCATTGAGTGTTAAGTTTTGAACCTATCATTTGTAACTGTAAAGCCGATGTTACGGGGCGTAATGAATCATTCAAAGCAATATATGTTACGCCGTGTGCTAAAAGCCGTTCGTACCGAGCGCCTTCTTACCCTATACTGATTGCAAGAGCGTTTGCTGTAACACGTTGCGTTACACCCTGTAACGTCGTTTAGTACCCACCTTACTGTAATGCTATTAAGAAACATTGAGTAGGCTGCTTTGGAACAACAACCAATATAAAATAAAAAAGCATAATTAATTATACATAAAAATCAATTTACATAAAATATTGTCAAATGAATTTCCATTGGTAAAAGTGTAAAGAAAAATCAATTATAGAAATAATAGTTTGTAAAATATGTTTGTTGTACAAAGGTTTTCTGCTCGATGTATTAGTTGTTATTCTAAGCCGCCTTTTAATTATTAGTTACTAAAATACATTCGATAAACACATTCATTCGTACGTTCATCTTTAATCGCACTATGCTTTATTTTAAAACACATTTTCTATGCATTAATGGTCTTGTCTCCTCAAGTGTCTTATTATTATAATAATATTGTAGATGTGTCACCTTTAGACGATTAAAGGTTACAAAAAGACCTATCTAAAAATACTATAAGGCTCGGTATTGTCAAATCTTTCTTTAATGGAAAGCTATGTAAAATAAGAAATTAGCTGAGTAAAATTATTAGAATAGAAACGACTGGTATTTTTTAGAATAAGCAATTTATTCTGTACTCATAATTGTAAATTATTATAACAATTATCACTAATTGCACATGGCAAATGCATCCTTCCGAACTCAATAAAAATTTATATAGAACTCTCTAACTAAGACAGATTTTATTCTGATATAAAACTGTATCGCAAAATCATCGCATATAAATGCGTTTACTTTTTTTCGCCTTATGCTTTGAACAAATGCATCATATTGCACCTTCATCTATCATTTTCATTTAGCTATTAACCTAGAGATAGTTCGTTATAAGGGCAAACTGTGATAGTAAATAATAGAGCAACATATTCCAGATGGAAATTCCCGCTCCAGTCTCTATGGAGCTTCCAACCAACGCCTCCTCATAACAGTAAGATGTAACTTATGATAAGCTAAAATAGACCTTGTATTATACATAACTAGGAACAAATTCGATTCATAGTTTCAAGAGGAAAATTTACTTCATGCTTTAATTTTTTTATGTGTGTATGTAGATGGACAAATGTACCGAATGGTGAAGTTAGTTTGTTTGAGTTAGATAATCGTATGTAATTCTGAATAGATTCAATATAATCTGAATTCTTTGCGTTGAGAATAAGGTCTACTTTCATAGCTTTGTCCTATTCCGGCCAAACTCAAGATAAAATGTTTCTAAATATAACATAAAAATCACTTTTTCTTAATCTTTGAAATGATTTTCACTATTTGATTTGAGTTCTTTCCCAGAATGCATAATGCTGACAATTATTTGTCAAGCTCGAAACAAAGAATTCTTGATTTTTCTAGTGTGAGCTGTTAGCAAATATTGTACCTTGAGAATGGCTTGAGTAGACTGTAGATTTCCTACACTTCATAAGAGCAGTTAGCTTTGAAACTAATAGCTTTACGAAAATATTCATTATTTTTATAGATCGACTTATATTAACTTTAATTTAACTTGCATTATGTATCGCAATTAATCCAAAGTTATTTGGAATCGTATTACAGCGAGTGAGAGTCGGGTTTTGAATGTATTGGTTAAACAAAAGCATTTTATAGGCAATTATGCCTTATTCGTTGTAAATTAGCTAAGTATTGTTGAAAGTAGGGAAATGTGCGTGTAACGATGGGTAAAGAGCGTGATTTAATGTCAAAAACTGTGAAGTTTTGGCAAAGGAACAGAATTAATACTCTCTTCGTTTGACATTTCTTCAGGAGTGTTCGATGAATGGTGACTAGGTGAGGTTTAGGGGAGTTGTTGGCATTGTGACTGTTAAGCTGCATGCACCAAATATAAATGATGTCTCCCTTCAGTTTGTATTTGGTTTAAAAATCTAACACGTATTCCATTTCACATGATCAATTCATGCAATAAATAAATAAAATAATGCTGGACAATCCACACAGCATCATCTAGCCCTAAGCTAAGCAAAGCTTGTGTTATTGGTACATTTAAATATCTGCAAAATGTACGAATATTATTTTATCCTGACGCGGAATCGAACCCCCTACATCCTGCGTCGCAGGTAGACCGCGCCACAGAAGTCGTGCAAAAAAATTGATTCACATCTTCAATGTTTATTTTAATATTATTGTTATAAAAAATAATAAATTATTATTAATATTATGCTTATTCAATGAACACGTGATCTAAAGATTAAAGACCCTTCTGCGAACGGATCCTATGTGGAGTTATCTAGAAACTTTAAAAATTATCATGGATTTGGAAAACTCAAACTCAAATCATGGTAAATATCCCGTTACAAATGACGGTGTCAATTCATCGCCAAACATAAACTCAACTAATTTGGGAATACTAAAAGTAATGCCACCCTTTTCATTTCCATTGGTATGAAAGAGACGGCGACATTTTTAATCCTGTCAATGGTTATGTTGACATCAAAATTGATCCACAGCAGCTGTCGAATTAGTCATTGACCTAAAAAGCAGTTATTTAAGTAACAGTTATTTAAATAACAGTTTTATAGACCAAAGCTAAAATAGGCACAATGCAGGGTTATGTTTGAGATTAAAATGTTTTAACACAGGTCAAACCACAGCATAATACTGAGGGTATTTAAATTTTAATGAAATCATTTCGTCAAATAAAAACTAGTTACATCCAAGAAGTATTTAAATATTCGGTTTTAATTTAAGATATTCCTCGTTAAACCAAAATTTTCTACATTGAGATAAAAAAATGCTTAATTTATGCTTATTAAAATAATATGTTAAGATTCAGTAGCATGGTGACTGTTTTTTTCTTTTATACATAAGCGTAGATACATTTTACTATAAAAACATACGTAGTTTGACGAATTCCTATGCTTAGCGGGTCAACTACGAACCTTTTTGTTGGTGGCTGGAACGTTGGTGTTCTTCCAACAAAAACTCGGTTCGAATTTAACCCGTTCACATTCTTAATATAGGTATATAATGTAGTAAATTTTTGAACCTTTTCATTGTAATTGAAACACATAATTTATATATACAGCATGTATTTATATGTAACCTTTACACTACAGGAATAATTTAGACACATAGACACTTAAAGATGTAGCATACAGAACCGTATGTACCTTATAGTATAATATGTACTTCATACACCAATTAATTCTATAGCAACAGTAAAATAGAGAAATCGCAATATAAGAAACCAGAAGACTGAATAATCTCATACTAATACACTTTTGGAGGCTCTACGAATAGTTCCCAACAGCAATGAAACACAAAACAGTGTAACTAGGTCCCAAATAAATTGGTAATACAGGTCCTTGAACTCTCTTTCGCGAAATCAAAATACCTAGCGTTTTACAATTGTGATGAAAGTTATTTTTATTCCGCATAAAATTATAACGCTATATTATATTAAATTCATAAACGTTTTCGATGCTAAATAAAAAGTTAAGTAGGTACAGACAATTCATATATTAACTATGGTATTTTAGAAGCAAAAATTTGGTAATTATTCCGATTCAAAGTATTTTTGTGATGTGTTTTTTGTCAGTTGATTTCTAATACGCTTGTACCACAATACTTTAGCGACACTGGTATCGCATTAGGTTTTGTGTAGTTATATATAGAATAGCTACAGAATGTCGATAAATTTTAATGCATTTTGCGATTTCGTGGAGAAGGAACGACCTGTATTGGCTTCTTGTTTGGCTCTTATAGTTTTAACTAATGCTTACGCGTGCTTATGCGTGATAGGTAAATCTATGTATGCAATGCACTATGCCTGTAGTCTGCTGCAAAAATTATGTCATCATCATCATCATCATCACCAGCCTATAACAGTCCACTGCTGGACATAGGCCTCCCCTAATGAGCGCCATAGATGGCATTATCATTTGTGGGTTAATGCCCATAATTCCCACGCTGGGCATGCAGGTTGGGGATCGCAGTTCGGTGGAGTTGTTCTGCAGAGGGCGCTGCTGCCCGCCCCCCGGTGTGTTTCCCTTAGTCGCCTCTTACGACACCCACGGGAAGAAATGGGGTGGTGAAATTCTATGCCGGCACCACACGGCAATTATGTACATACATGTTTTTAAAACACAATGTTAACATTATTATGTTAATGTGTTTACCGCATTCTCACAACTACGATGATAACTTACAAGAATAGTTGTCGTAAAATGCATGCGTCCACTTTTATTGAACGAGTTAAATAAAAGTGAAATGACGGCAGTGTTTATATTTTCGCAGGTACGAAGCAAAAGTAAACACTGCTACTATAAGTGATGCATAACAATAATACAATTTTACATAGTGCGAACAGTGGTACATAAAAATGCCTCGTATATCGTTTATAGTACAATTAGATTCGATTGCTATTCGGTTTCCGACACAGTGCCTTATAAATAAAACATACATTAATACAAGAAGAAATTCAAGAGGTGACTGCCTCATTAACAATGCCAGCAGTCGCCGAAACGTCTCGTCGAATGTCCCTGACGCTCGTTGTCATACTGAAACTGAGACCGAGACAAAATGAGAACAAGGAACCTCGAGGCGAGATGGGAGCATCATTTATACAATATCAGTGTCTCGAGTTTCGTCTAGCGAGTAGGTACTGCGGCCATAAAATAAAATAGAGACAGAATATAAAGGTACTCCAAACACCTTTCAATGTCTTCCTTGGAAATAAAAAATATACCTAACCTATTCGGTTTTCCGTACGCACGAATGCGTCGACAAATCGCAAGTTTGTTGCATCCGCGTTTATTAGAGTAACTTTCGTTATTGGCGTTGTAAAAAGATTGTTACTACTAGATTGTTACTGCAGTCGTTCAGGGCTTTCAAAATTTTGTTCATACCCTAACTTTCCATACAGATGAAATGATTTGGTGGTCTGTTAAAGAGATGCACCTTAGGGTTTCCATACCATACTTCATCCAGCACAACATTGCGCTCATCTAAAAAGGATACCAATGCCTCGTTCTGGTAATTTCAAATACTTTCAGAATATTATTGGCGTGTTAAGATAACCCTATCTGATTTCTACTTAGTCTTTCACTCTTGGCTGTTTCAAGGTCGCGCTTATAATGGGGTCCTTCCAATAAACGTCTGTTGGTGTACCAGCATGATGCGTCGCGATCGCTCCCTATTTTTTGCGTTGTGGGTCACTTTGTAAGATGTGATAAGCTCCGACCATCTACTTGGAGAGCTACCACTAGGCATCTTCCCTATCTCTCCCATTCTGCCCTAGACCACAAGGAGCTCCATCAAATCTTCATTCCGCGCCACGTGCCCAAACATCAGTATCCCCAAGCACATCACCCACCTGCTTTAGAGTTATTGAAATGGCTCTCCGCAATAAAATATGAGTTGTGGAGGAATGTCGTATCTTACTGTTTCTCAGATGGGGTCTTGACTGACTCCCGAAGTACCTACTGATCTAAGAAGCATACTGCTTCATAAAGACTCAATGTTACTAAAAAACCTATTAAAGTTTGATTTCATGTTTTCACACTTAAAATACTTCAGTGTGTACACGCACGGGCTCTCATTAGCTATGGAATGCTTAGAACTGTTTCTGTTTCGTTGATTGCAAGTTTCACAATCGTTGAGTTACGTTATTTACCTCTTTAAAGTTTGTCTGTGTTGTATCTACGGTGGACTTGTTTTCTCTAATATCGCTCTTCCTTGTTACTTAGTGCTCTTAAGGATTTACAGGCGTAGCTTGATCTGGCTTAGATTTGTGTGATCATTAACATACATAATTTTTTCTCGGGTAGTAGACAAAATGTCGTCGACTATTTTCTCTATCGAGATAAAGCCCTGTCTAGGCTTTGTTCATGCTACAGTTATGCTGGTTAGTAAAAACTAAATGTGTCAAATATTGGTAGGTACCCTCTATTTGCAGTACTTGTTGTCGCCTTTACTGTATAAATTGTTCCGTAAGATGTAGAGAATTTCAAACAGCATTACCTATACTAAACATTACATATCATCCCATAATGTTTTAAAAAGGTGTGGGTATGGAAAAGAGGAGTTTCAATTCTCTGTATTAAAGTTATGAGTTCTAAGGGTTATTATTTTAATCCAAAAACTGAGTTCTGGTAAATAGGAACAAATTTTGAAATGTCTTCTGTATATTGCGTTAGTTTATAGTTAAATCGAATGACTGTTAGGGAGATTAACATACAATGTAAGTTGCACTTTAATATAAGGTTGTAAGATACTTAGTCTACTTTATGTATATTATCAACATTGTAAAGATCCATGTGATATGTAATTAGTATTCTAGGTTTCTTTGGTTTATTTGTAACTTATTTACTGAAAAATACGACCCAAGTTCTAATATCTATTGAAGTCCAAGTCGATAAGATACAAATGTATATTGTGAACAGTCTTGAAATTTTCGAGATGTATATGAAAGTGAATATAAAAAGCTAAACAGCTTTCATGTAATATAGTTTTCTGGTATTTAACCGAAAAGGCCAAGGATTACTTTTTTCAACTCTCTGGTCTTGAAATATGGTCAAAAGTTTTCTGTGTTTTCTAAAAAAAGCTACTCCTTTTCGAGCACAGTGTCTGCCTGTTGTGTTACCTTGAAAAGGTAAAAAAGATTTAAGTGAACAAAAAATCAAAGTGATCACCTTATTTCCCAGTTTTACTTGTGTAATTTTATTTGTATTTTGTGACGTATCCAGGAGTCCTTTAAGGTTTAAAGGAAATAAAACACTTTGTATGTTATTTAATAAAAGCAGACCCAATAAACTGAAAAGCAGACCCAATAAACTCCAATTATAGCATGCTTCCGAATGGTTTGCCTGTGTAATATATGAAGCGCATAGAAAACTATAAATATTTGTGTCAGTGTGTAGAAATTTGCGAGTTGGTAATTTGTAAAAGTGTTCAACACACGACTACAGAAGCGAATTCGGTATTTGCTTTCTTCATAATAGAAAGTCGCTACGTCCATATTTGTATGTATCATCCATTTTATTTATATCATCTTGTAGCATGTAAAGGTGGCGCGGCGGATACTGAATTCGCTTTTGTTTCGTTGTGGGATAAGTTATAAAAACGCTACCTCTTTGAATGCCTGACATTGTTTACAGTTTAATGTCCATTAAGAAACGTGATGGTGTTAAAAAAGTGAAATAAACATGAAGAAACTTTGACTCTTATGCTTGGGTTTTTATTTGACTCTGCTACACTTATGGTCTATTACAAGTAAGTCTAGCTGGCTATTAGCCAGCTAGACTTACTTGTGATGTACTCCTATCTGAATTTTCGACCATGACAGTAGTCTTAAGCCCTTCCTAATCAAAATCTGCGCCCCCACCACTCCCTACAATAGTTTTACTAATGTGGGGCGTACCCGCATAATAGTTTTATTTTGTACTAGCTGGGTGCCCGCGGTATCACCCGCATAACTCCCGATCCCGTGGGATGTTCGGGATAAAAAGTAGCCCATATGTTATTCCAGGTCATAAACTATCTGTGTACCAAGTTTCATTCAAATTAGTTTGGTAGTTTTTGCGAGAAAGAGTAACAAACATCCATCCAAGAGATACCTACTTATTTTTGCCCATTTATTTTTTTTTGTTTAACTCAATAGGTAAATTGGGTGTGTTTTGCTACTAAGAAGTAACTAGGTAGGTGCCTTTTTGGCCATCTACCTCTATTTTCGCATCTCTGCTTAAACTATACAAAATAAAACTAATACAGATGCATTAAAAAACGTGATTTTGTGATAATATTCCAAAATTCCAAATAATTTTTACTACGTTTGTTTGGGAAATTCATCCGTCATCGGAGCCTTAAGTGGCCTTCCGCCTTGACTCATTCTAGCGCCGCCACCTATTTTATAGTACTATTACGGTAAACAAAAGTATAGGCTGGTACCTACACTCAAAGCCATCCAAAACAGTTTCGTGCCTATAGCGATACTACATCCTTTTTACTGTGGCTTTATGTATTGACAGGTTTAACCCGGTGTGGCAGGTGTCAGAAACTAGGGTAGATGTTAAATTCTCTTTCTGTTTCTTTCTCGAGCTTATGAATGCTATGTATAGGCCTCGGTCAGCTTAAAAAAGGCGGCGGTTTTAATGTGCAGCTGTATGTACATATTATGTTATTAAATATGTAAGTACATAAATAAAACACCGTTACAATTCACTGATATATTTCTATTTATTTAGGCGCTTCCTTTCGACAGGCAGCTTCTTCGACGCACCGCGCTGTCGTGTTGTGGGCGAAGGTCCGTCTGCGACGCAGGAGTTTGCGGGTTTGATTCCCGCCTAGGAAGAAATGTACGATCTGTAGATATTTGTTCCGGATGTTCTGGACGGTTTCGGTTTAATATAATAAAGTAAGTATTATATTAAATATCGTGATTCCACTTCTGCACACGCCGACTACTTCAAACCAGATCACGTCGGGGTCACCAGTTGTAGTGGTATGGAATCTGTCTACCGCGCGCACTCCTTTGTTATTAGGAGCAGGTAGTTAATTTATTGCTACAGAATGTATAAAACGGACGAGACACGTACAGGGCCTTTATTCACTATTGTCGATCCACGCACGTTACACACATACGACATGACAGCGGCGTGGAATCGTACAAAACCGTATTTAGAATGCGTTGTGACGTCACACGGTTTGGGTAAGGTTCTCCTATTTCATTGAGAATAAGGCCCCAGGGCATAAACCTTGTTATAAAAGACTTCACTATCAGAATAGCCATATTTAAAACACATCTCGCTACTAATTACTTGCTCGATTAAATTAAACAAAATCTAATCCATTAATTAGCAGTAGTCCGCAATAGACCACTGGCTAAATAGGCTTTCCATAATAGAATGCTTCATCCTCTTTGTCTATGGTCTTTCATAGATCATCCTACCTGCCCAGAACCCTCTAGGCATCGTTTGGACGCCACTCAAGACCACACTTCAGCAGTAAATCATCATCATCATGATCTTCACACCTCAGCGGTTCTTCAGGAGATAATGCTGGTCCACAGCCGCTTTATATTTTTATTTATTACAATATTATTACCAAACCTCATGCTGTAGGTAGGAGTCGAACCATTGTACGAGCCTAAACTCTATCGCTAGCGGCAGTCTGATTTCAGATTTCAATAACAGTATAGATCTCTTTAGGCTTACAAAAAAGGACTGAGATAGGTCAAATTTTATAATAAAAATGATTATAAAAAGAAATAAGGTTTATTGATTTTCTCCTCGCTCAAATTGTTTATCCACGATTGGAAGAGGTGAAAACATACCACGAAGTAGTACATCTGTATTATGTATCTAATACATGTACCTATGTTTCGTCGCATGAACCTATATTTTATTATCATTTGTTCGAACATCATACTTCATAATAAATAAATAATGTTGGACAATCCACACAGCATCACCTAGTCCCAAGCTAAGCATAGCTTGTGTTATGGGTAGGTGTACTAGATGACTGATATACATAATAAAATATATTAAATTGATAGATATTTTTGAATATACATATTATGTAGAAAACGACCAGAACACCAACAATTAATATCTGCAGATCGTACAAATATTTGTCCCGAGGCGGGTATCGAACCTGCAACTTTCTGCGTCGCAGGCCTTCCTACATACCATTAGGTACCTACAATGTGTCTACGCCGTACAATGTTATGCTAATCAATCGATAAATTATATACCAGTAATGGTATGGGTAATTATGACAAGTGGACACGTGTAGAGACAGTTGGCACTGCTCCCATTGCACCTGAGGATGCGCATTATTTCTGGCGACTTCTACTCGACTATTTTACCCCACAATATTGGCTCTAGGTAGGTTGGTCAAGGCTGTTGCTGATTGGGGGCTTTGAGTCGATGGAACTGTCCTTACGATGCTCCATTGTTTTATGGGTTTGGCTCTAGATAGGTTGGTTAAGTTAAGGCTAGTTAGGGGCTTTTGAGTACGGTGAGTCGATGGAACTGTCCTTTCGATTCTCCATTGTTTTATGGGCTTGGCTCTAGATAGGTTGCCCCTAACTAGCCCTAACTTGACAAGGCTAGTTCGGGGCTTTTGATTACGGTGAGTCGATGGAACTGTCCTTATGAAGCGTTTTTCCTTTTTTATATAGGATTTGATGCGCATTAACAGCGCTGGCATGAAACTTCTTGGTACTAGTCAAGATCGTCGCGACAATATCGATTCACCGAGCTCTTCTACTTTAAAGATTCGTGACTTGTTGGGAAGTCTACAACTGCATAAATAATTATACTTGTCCTCACGATGATGATTCTTTATTGTTATTATTTTTGCGAAAATTTCTGATTTTAAGGCTTCGTTTGATCACAACCTCATCTACGGTAAATGACGTGATCGACGATGTCACGAAGGTCTCGAGTTTTCATTGTATTTGGTCTCTGAGCTCAGTAATAGCGACACTTGATGACAGGTTTTTCCATTGATGTCTGAAGTACAAGGGATGCTCTTACTTTTTTGAGTTTTACAGTACTTTCTTTTAATTATTGTCTTTGAACTAAACAATAGCGGGAATCGAACCCCCCGGTCTTTGTATGTATGGATATGGATTATGGACTCATAACTAATCGTTAGTCTATTATGTTTCCTTTGCACTAAAAAGACTGTGTGAGGATCGAACTTGCAAAAGTAGTGTCGGTTGTTAGCTGTTTCCACAATAGAATCTAGCTATCAGGGTAAACATGAAAATAAATTGCAGTATTCATTTATTGGACAATATCACTAGTATATTTTCAATCACAAAAACAAGCAATTATTAGGTTTATATCATCAAACTATAAAAAGCGACAACCAGTACCTGCGCGTACGCAATGTTCTCTGTTAAATCCAAGACTCCGTCATCTTACTTCTCATTGGTTGGCGCGAGCAAACGATACAATTTTGTAATGAATTAGAAAAGAAAAGCATAATTTTAGTTATTGGCAATAAACAGACTACTCTCGAATTAAAAAATGCTGCTTTCTGCTTCTTGGTGACCGCGTAATTTGAGCAAATCTGTTAATATCCCATTTCACAATTTGAACACAAGATTGTACAACGGGAGCTCAAAAGATCTGCACTATCTTCTGTCCATAGTTCTAGAAAGTTCTTGATGCGTTGATAGAAGAAGTAAAGGCGCACGAGAAGGCGGTGTTGTTAGTGGCTGTTGAATAGAAACAACAACCAGCTAACCACACTGCCAACCCAGACGTCCCGTCACTTTCACTCTTCAGTTGCGAAGATGCTGCTGTCTCTTTTCCATGAGTGTAGCCATCCTTCCGGAGGGATTCTGAAACGCAAAAGGGTCTTCGTTAAGATTTGTAGGAATTAAAATGTAGAGCTGGGAAGTAGGTAGGTATAGGTACCTACGTATAAGGCGCTGCCGTCAGGCCTATGCCATAGCCGGGCAATGTAGCCAGAGTTTTGTGGAAGCTTCAAATTGAAATTAATTTGGATCAGTTGAGCTATACACCTCTAGATTACTTGCAACATTCTGCAGTTAGCTCATAAAAAAGTTACGAAGAAATTGCTTTTAGCAATAAAGCTGCCTATTGTACCTAATTATTAAATTATTTAGATATGAGATTGCATTATTTTTGTAAATGTTCCATATCTTATATTATGTACTTTAAAGTGTACCTACATTCATTCACTCATATAGAACTTTAATCACAAAAATTAATTGAAAATAACACTTCTAATTGTTTTCTATTCTTAAATGTACTTAACCCTATACTTTTATATCGTTGCCATACATAAAATGTTTGTAGGTACCTACCTACCTACTTAGTTTATCTCATACTAGCGGTGCGCCCTTGCTTGGCACGGGTATTTAACAAATATTGAATTCCGCATGCGGATCCGCAATTTTTTGGAAATATTCTATAGCCTATGTTCATCGGAGATAATGTAGGATACGTACTAACGATGAAATATTTTTTTACATCGGACCGGTAGTTTCAGAGCCTATTTAATCGAAACAAATCTTTCCTCTTTATAATACTTATTAGTATAGACAAGTATTACTTAATTTTAGTAAAAACATTAACCATGTTTCACCACATTCAGAGAAACCGGCGGAATGCGCTGGTGTCTGGAAAGCAAAGAATCTAAGCACTATATTAATTTAGAAAAAAACACTTGACAGTCTATGGAACATTGATCATTCTAAACGATTGCTAAAGACGCATTCTTTCGAACACAATGCATTATTTATAGGGCTAGCGCTTAGTTGAAGCAGCAAGCGAGAAATTTTCTAGGCTTTGCTCTGGTTTAGGGTATGGTTTTATTATTTTTTTAGTCATTTATCTAGATTTAAATGATTTTACTAATAGCCTATATTTTCTAGATTGAATCTAATAAAAACACCAATCAATTACTTGACCCCCATTAAAAATGGTTAGTTCACCAGGAACCAGCTTATCCTCTCGGGTATTTTGGTGAACTTATGATTTCAGGGTCGTAGGTATGCGTGTTCTGGTAATTATCGGTAGGTTCATGGGAATCCTCCATACTCTCTTTTCGTTGAAAAGACTTTTAGGATATTCACTGCTGGCGGTGGCTTTATCTAATGTATATAAGGGTGCTGAGAGGTATGATGCTTTCAGAAGGGTCCTTGCCCTTGCCTATCAATATGGTTGAAATCACCTAAATGATCGGTAGTTTGTAGGACTCCAAATAAGGGCGCGTTCGCAACTAATCTGTAAATACTCGACTGACATCTATCTGCGTCTCCGTATGCATTTATCCGGGATTAAAACTTGCATTTGAACTTTCCCGGGATATTGTCTAAATGCATACTTGCCATTATATCCGTTCAGCCGATGACAGACAGACGGAGAAAAAAACAGAGTTACTTCCAAATTTGAAATATTAGCATCGCGTATCTATGAATTTTAGCTTTCAAACCCTGCCATAGCCAGTTTTATACGTAATTTGGGTAGCCCATTAGCCACTGCATAAGTGCTTAGAAATGATACAGGATTTGAACCCGTGCTTCATAATTTATTTGGACTTCCCGTCAACTTCATTGAAATTGTTTACTGCAGAGATCCTTGAAGCAGTAACAGTCATTCGCTATATTATTCTATAAAGTTCACGTTTTCTCAATCGGCTTAGCAAAGTATAAATACCTTGTAGATACTACCGTTCAATTGCTATGTCCTTGCGTGAAAGGAACTTTTGTGTTCAACTGGCAACGTAGGGCTCCATTTATTCACGTTATGAAATTTGCTCAAATTTCGTCATAAAATTAGATAGTACCTAGCTAAGTTAATAAATATTCCTTTTAATTAAGATTAATCGTCAACTATTTCTGGATAGAAAGCGGTACAAATACATATATCCATTCGACCTCAGTAGTTTCCTAAGAGGCCCTAGAACTCGCTCGATCCATTCAGTTTTATTTGAATCGGAAATTACTCGCTCTCACATCTTCCGGTTACTCAGAATAAGACCTGTTTTGTGTTTCTCGTTAGATTCTATAAAAGTACGAACTGCGATTTAAATATCATTTATTTTTGATGTAAGATCTGTTTTATGAGTTGTTTGTTGGAATAGAAGTAGTCAGACTTAGTGGGCAACTTAATGGGTAGGTCTACCCATAACATAGGTTCTGTTGGATTTGGGGTAAAGCAACATGATGTTGTGTGTCCTGCATAATTTTTTTACAGTCCAATGGTAAAAAGTGCGTCTCTCGTGAAACACTGGGAATAATTAAATTTCCCAGCACCATATTTCGATTTCTTCCCTTGACGGGTCTAGATTTTCCGGCCACTGTCTTTTCAGTTAACCTACCCAAAATCTAGTTAAATTTAATACCTAGTCAATCAACCTTAGTTTTTACATACAAATTTCTAATTATATTTTTTTCTCAGATGTTTTATACTTATTGTCGTTATTCTTATGGCTTGCTGGATATGTTGACAGGTTCCGTACACCAAAATTGTGTTCTTTGATGAAGTGTGTATCATGACATGGTCCCTTATCCTTGGTTGACGATAACTAGTGATTTTCCTACGGATTTTCCTCAACCATCAATCCTAGTATTTCTGTGAATCGTATGTGTTTTGCTTTTGTGCTAATTTGTTCTTTCGTTTTGTCGTGGCGATGTCAGGATTGGCAAAAATGTTGAGATGTTAGACGCAGGAAGAAAAATAAAACAACAGAAAAGTAAAATAACTTTATTCAGGAAAAACAATATTTCGAAGATCGAGCTTATTTTAGATATGGTTCGCCAAAATGTATGTATGTGGCCCTAAATTTAAACCCAATTAGTGCCTATATCTCTATAGAAAAACTCTACTGGCGGTATCTCCTTTTCTCTGTCCTATACTGGAGGCCTGGATTTGTCACGTCAGCATCGATAATCGTTTGAAAAAACAAAAGACAACCGCAGCAGCTTCTCAAAATTCCTCTATACCTACTTAGATATCAGTATCTATGTAGGTAAAATCTAGGAACATTGAGTCAGAAAAAGAAACACGACTGCCTAAAATTTCTCATTCAATATTATGGCTCTGCAAATTTCTCATTGAACAACAACCTACTAGAGCTACAGCTCTAGAGCATTATCGTGGGAAGAAGTTATTCAAGAAACTCGAAGCCTCGAGCACTAAAACGTTCCATTATATCCATTATACAGTAAGCATTGTTGGCAAAGTAAAGGTGCGAATACAATGGGATTACAACGCAAGGCTGCAGGGTACGGCTTCCCGGGACAGTTTCTACGACGTGCCACTCTTGACCTACTAACATGATTCCTATGACTCCCACTCGTTACTATTACTACAAATTACAAATGTTAAAATTAACATATGTGTCGGCTGTCGTTTCTCGGGTTATGTAATTCTAAATTTGGGTTAGGACTTATTTGTGAGCGGAAGTATTTTTAACCTAGAGTAATTTCTAGTAGATCTACTGATGATGGTCTAGTGATACAATAATGGTATTTTACCATCACATTAATGGTATTAACCCTTGCCGACTTTCAGATATTTTGAATGATAAAAAATATATATAATCAACTCTTGCTTTGAATTCCAGGTAATAATTTTGCTTCTATTATCTCACTTCAACAATTCATGGAGCACGCTTTCCCCGAAGTTTCTTATCAATTGGCTCACTACTATAAAGTGCTGTAATTTCTGGATGATACCTTAGCATCCCAAGTTCCTTGTAGGTACCTGATACATGCGAAATGCTATAAGAAGTGGAATAGAGATAAGTTTTTTACCGACAAAACAAAATGTCAATCTATTTGAGATCTTAAACTAAAAAAAATCTCGAAATTTTTACAGATTTTCCACACAGGAAAATCCGGTTTTAAGATTTTCCAAAAATTTCGAGAATTCTCGGGATATTCAAAACCGGATTTTCCTGTGTCCAAAGTCTACCTACCGAGATGATAACTGAGCTTCTCTAACTGCTAAAGAGACCTAGAACTAACTGAGCTAGCAGAAGCCCTTTCAACAAATACCTCGTTAGCCAGCAAAGCGCGAAGGCGGTCGCATAACTCTTGGCAATAACGCGGTAGATCATCAAGGTCGTCTAGAAATAGTGGAATATGATGGGAACTAACATTGTCCTCGTTCGTGCTTCGCGACTTATTTTAAAAGATACCTGACCTATAAAAACTAAAACTTAGTGTAAAATAACCGAGAAAATAGGTTAACTTTTATTTTACCTATGTGATCTATGAACTTCTTTGGGAAAAACTAAAGTGTTTTACGATAAAGATTTTGGTATTATTATAACGGTTATTCACAGTAATTTTTACCGGAAAATTATAATAACTTATAATAAAAATTAGGTCAAATCATAGTTAATATATCCCGTTTTAATTTTTTAAGGTTCTTAACAGGTTTGATTCTCAATGCTACCTTATAGTTACCTATCTACGTTCAATAATAAAATAATCTATTTGGCACTTAGAAATGATTCCTGAAAACCTTTCAATCTCTCTACACAGAAGGCTATAAGAACGAACTGACTCCATTAAGTCCAAGTCAAAAGCTACGGTTGTCAAATGCTGATGATGAACTGCTGCTATATGTCCATACACGATATTATAATTCTAAGCAGGTTCAGGTTATAGTGGCTTTTCTATACAATATTATGTTCCTTCAAGGTGATATTACTTCTACCGTCTTGTGTGAATTGCAATGTAAGGCTAGGGATGCACTTGAGCTCATAAATGTTATCGGTAAAATCTGTATGATGCTGCCTGCCAAATCTATTATAATAAACTAATAAAGGTGTCATAAATAAAACAAAACAAAAATACAAAAAAAGCTGTAATAAGGTACAAAAATAAATAATCATGCACAAATATAATGATATTATGGGAAGATATAAAAATAATAAAGCTTTATGTACCTACAATAGAGTAAATGCACAATATACAATGTTCTTACATAAACTGCTCAAATAGTTTACAAAATAATAATAACACAGACAGGCATTTTAAATTACAAAATATTAAAAGTATTCTAAAATAGGTATAATAAAAGCATCATAGGTAGGTAGACAAATAAGTAGAATAGACACAAACACATAAATAAAATTATAAGCGAAAATGCATTTTCCACAACAACTCTATCTTAATGCAAATAAACACTACCAATTAGGCAAATGTAAAATAACGGCTACAAACAAATATTAAGTAGGTCACAAAACATTACAGAAATAAAATAAAGAAATCACTAACAAAAACTCAAGAAACATCACTAGAGTTCGTAAAATTCTCATTCTTTGGCAGAACAGCAACGTTGCTAGACAACCCCGGGGTGTCGTACCAGATAGTGCATTTACAGTGTCAACTTTGCAAACGCAAACTTGCGCGAGCTTTGCAAACGCACTCCTGGAACGAACTCCGGGGCGTAAACGACCCTCCACTTTTATCGATAGCCGCACATCACTAGCGTCAGTCTTTCACACTTTACGGAACGTCTATGCCGATTCACTTATAGTCCTTAGACACTCGTATTTAAATTGTTAGTTGAGTGCTGCAATTACATGCGTTAGTGCAAGAGTTAGTGCATGGAATTTATTAGATACTTATTATTGTAGCATATTACGATTGACATGTGCCCACGTACCTGTGTTAGCTATTTTTGCATAATGCACAAGGGACTGTTACGGCTTTATTTATATTCTATGTTATAGCTGTTTCATCATTCAATTGACAGCTCAGGATGTCGATGATTGACAAGAAGGTCGGGATGGGTTGATATGTTGAATTATGAATGTTAACTAGTAGAAGCATTAATAAAAATAATAGAGAATTTATACAATATACTCCGTTTTGTTATGATCGCGTCATTCATGCAGTTAATATCTGACAAGGAAAATCATCGATAAAATTTTCTTCGAACGAATGCCTCATCACTAATAAAGCAGTCGTAGTAAATATTTTTATCTCAGCTTCGAAAGCTTTCGTACTAAATATTCAAAACGAAAGTGCTTGTGAAAGTGAGAGTTTTTTTATAAAGTGTTTTTAGTGCGTGATAAAAGTTAAGAGGTGAACGTGTGGAAGGTATGAATAGGAATATTTATATGGAAATTTAGTTGTTTGAAACCTAATACGTAACAAAAGTGCAGAATATTTCTTTATTCAAAAAATAAACTGTATTGTATTAATAATTTCCCCACCAATTATTTTTTATGACAAAAATGAATTATAAAGATATAAATATTGGTATAATTAGATTCTTGAATTTTAGTTCTTCTTTTTTTCGATTTTGTGAACATAGTTTGGAGCATAGTCTAATCTAAGTTCGACCGTAGATGCAATCAATGACGCATATTGTTTTTTCTATTATATCGTGGTGGAATTCCCCATACTAATGGAATAATAATACGTCATATGGTGGTCTGTAATTACGTCATGGTGCCCACAAATAAAACTTATAGGTATTCATTTCTCTATCGTGTTCACACGTCCTCTTGCAAACGACTCAGATTTATTATTATTATTTTCCCACCATGAATAGTTTAATATTTGTAAACCTAGCTTAAGCACCTACAATGGTTTTGTACTTTCATGAACCTTTGTGAGAGAAAATAAACTTTTTATTTATTTATTAAGCTTATTAGCAACCCGCCCGGCTTCTCACGGGTTACAGAGCTGTTTCATGGATCATTTTAGTAGAAAATATTTGATAAATACATTAAATTCATGTATTAGGCCTGGCGCACGCCATGACATCATTTTGGATATCAAATTTTTCCCGATATTATCGATAATTATTGTTATATATCAGCTATTTTACATAAACCGTTATATAACTGTACACCTTAACTTTCCTAACGGATTACTCCATTTGTTCGTGAAAGTTTATTGAGAATATTTTCGGTAGTTTTTGAGTTTATAAGCCTTCAGACAAACCGCCAAATGAGACTTTTTTAATTTTCAATTTTATAATGCAATAGTGTATTTACTACATAATGTAGGTAAATTATTTATGGTTCATTTCATTACATCAGAATTATGGTGAATGGGATTCAGTTGAATCACCGAAATCATTAATTTGAAATAATTATATTTTTTTCATGAATATTGTAATGTAGTTTCTTAAATTAAATAAAAAATAAATAATTGCATTATGTCATATTTGTTGTAATCCTACTTATCTAAGTCATTAGATGATGATTATCATCGGCGGCGAGATCAAGGTAATGCTGTATATATGTAAGGTAGGTACCTACTGGTTTTATCCCACATGCATCGTTATATAGCAATATGTACGTTTTCATTCGCATACGATAAATTGAACCGATAATTATTAAGATATTAGGAATGAGAAAGTACGGACCTGAAATGTGCCTCAATATAGAAAGAAAAAACTTTTTTTATTCAAGTGTGGTTTTTACAAAGTAACTCTACTTTGTAAAACCACTCTTAAATAAAAAAAGTTTAACCTATTTTATATTACTATATAAATAAGATGGTCCGAGGATCGGGTTCCCGGTGCCGTTCACTAAACTCGCCTTTGCCACCTGCGGTGGCCCTTAATTAAGTTGATTATTACTTTATACAACGCAAGGAATAGCCTTTTTCATTACTGATTAAAAAAAAAATTAATCGAGTCATTTTTCAAAAATAATAATGCGTGAATAAAATCGTAAAGTTAAATAAATTTGCTAAAAAAATCTTCCTTAAGCTTGAATAAAATCGTAACGTGCCATGTGTTTTCAATGTCGTAGTATAATGGAAACCGGATCTGGACATACGGCACGTGTAACTACTAACGTCATAATTACAAGTGTTTATATTTTAATTGTTGTACTGATTTATTGAAAACTAAGGCTGCGCACGCGCACATGATAAAAAGTACATATATATGATATTCCTCGTCTCGAACTATATCTTTGCATTTTTTTTATGTTTTCTTTAATTATGGATCACCATATTTCTTTTTTTAAATTTATAAGATCGAATGTTCTGAAGAGGAACGACGTATGTGGATGTATGTTTTGGTTTTCGCGATTACTAGAAGGTTATATTTTATAGTTAGTATAACCAATGAAATAAATTATGAAGTTTCGTGACAATAAATAAATAAAAAAAAGAAAATCGATTAATCACTTAGCTAGGCTTAGCTAAGGTTATCAACGATCAATATGGCTAACTTTGAGATCTAATCCAAAATTTTATATAAAAACAAATGACACTCATCAACAACAATAAAAAAATGCAATGATCGATACAGTCAAACAATTTAATGATTTATTGCAAATGATTGTTGTCATTAGAGTTGTAAATCGTTTGAATGGAATTGAAACAAAGGTGAGACGTAAGTAGGTCATACCGGCCTTGCGTCGCACCGGCTTCAGACCTATTCTGGCATCCGACTTGGACATGCTCAATTGTGTATTTCCATAGATGATGACAAACTGCTACTAAGTCCGGTAACTGCAGTTTCTTTAAACTATTTGACCCCTGTTATTTATTTCCCGTACTATTTCGTTTATAAAGAATTGGAGAGTTGCTCTATCTTATAAAGAAACTGTATTATTTCGAATTGGAGGAAGGAGAGTTGCTCTATCTTACAAAAAACCTAACCTAAAATTAAACAGAAGTTGATGTTTTACTATCATGTAATCTTGATCTTCGATAAGCAGACTTGTCAAGTATTATGTCACTTATAACCTATGGAATGCTATGCACGTGGGAGACACTAAAGGTTAATTTTGACATTGACGCTAATAACTTTAGTGGCCTATTAAATGTTAACGCAAATTTGATACAAGCTCAGTTTAACAATGTAGTTCAAATTTTCAATCGTATGAAGCGGATAAAATGGATAAGTTTGTAGGTTTGTATTGATATCGTAGTGGGCGGTAGTCCTATAGGCTGCACGCCTACACGCGTGCGTTGCGCGTGCGCTCATGCGTATGCAAACTATTGCATTGCTAATATTATTGCTTACAGAAAATCCGTGATCTCATCTGCATAATTTTTCCAATATCGATTCGATAGGAACGGTCGAGGTCTATCTGAAGTACTTTTATTGTTTAGCCAGTTGTCAAGCGATAGCAAACTCTACTACTTAGGTGTGAAAGGTTAAGTCCTGTTTAAAATATATTTATTACATTGAAGCCCTGATTGAACTTTATACTTTTCAAGTGAATGTAATTAATAAAATTACGACCAATTCACTTACATCTGTGAACATTGAGATTCTGAACGCGGTAATATCAAATGAATTCGACACAGTTAAGTTTTTACCATGAAAGAGCAATCGTTGATCTAAAACATGTGCCGTCTAAGAAAGTAGGGCAAATAATTGTTAGCTCTCATGAGCTAGATAAGCTGCATTGTGCAATTACAGCGTATGGGACCGGGCGCTTGATCACCATGTCCGCTCATTGTCGTACACGGTATTAATATGTCCTTGGCGACTTATAAGGAACCTTCGTGCAATGGGAATGCGTCTGTATTGCAAATCGCTTGCGAATGTCGGACGTGTGAGAATGTTACTTTTACTAGTTACGGAATCGGGAAGGCTCGCTCCAATGAACACTTTCCCTCTCGTAGCATCCGTACTTTATGCGAAACGTTAGCTGTTCGTTCTAAAGGAGTTTTCGCAATTCCCCGTGGCTCGCGTGACGTGGCGGAGCCCGATTTCGTTACTAAAATGAAAGCACCTGTCAAGCGTCTAGCTCGAACCGAGCGGAACATTCATTGGATTTTATTAGTTTTTAGTTAGAACAGTTGCGATTGAAAATGTTTACATAAATTCTTGACTTTTATATCCTTGTCAGATGTACGAGGTGGAAGTTAGGTTATTCTGATGTCTGGTTTATAGATGTTAGTGATATTTAGCTGGTTTGTTAGTGCTTGTTAGTATGGTCTTATGAGATTAGTTTATGGTGCACGTGATGTGCTGCGAGAGCTGCACATGCCGGTCCCAGGATGAGGGTATTTACAGGGCGCGGAGGGTTCGACCGAGGTCGGGGCCCCGGCGACTATCTAGATGGAAATAATCCCGCCGTAGGCGTAGGACTTGCGCAACACAATTCAACGTTCTAGAAGCGGCACTGTCACGACACTAGAGGCACTTCACTGGAGCGCGGGGCGTGCAGAGGCGGCGCGCGCGGCCGCACCACTGCGCCGCGTTCCACTTTTCCTTCCGGCGGTGGCGGTGTAGCGAGCAGCGAGTTGGCAGCGGCGCGCCTTGCATAACCGACGGTTTCGCAAAGCGCTCGGTGCAGCGCGCCGGATTGAAATACGCGCCGGCTCTGCCAACGGGCCCGCCTGACGCAACCGCACTCGGAGCCCCTCACCTGTCGACCACCACCGCTAGTCTTGGGTAGATTTCACGCATATCACTTTCGCCGAGATGGTGCGGGCTCGCTTTCATCCCAGCGCGTCCACGCTCCACTTTGCCACCATTGTGTTGAGCGCGCGCCCCTGATCGCGCCGCAGCGCCGCGCGTGACAGATAACACGCGCCAGATGCATCAGTAACTAGGCCACCACGCACTCCGTCAATCTAAGACTATGCTTGATTGCATTCTATTTAGATCGGATGTAGGTACACTAATCCAAGTTTCGCGCGAGTCTCACGGTCGGTTGGATAACGCTGGTTAAAATAAACTGAGTATCTCCGTCGGTAACCGAGGCGCGTAAGGCCCGTGTGTCGGTTACAATAATGTCGCGAGCGGGCCTCGAGAGACACAAATAGACGTTCCATTTCTACAGCCAACTTACGGCGACACACGAAAACATTGAAGACACGTTTCTTTAATACGAATTGAAAACTTATTATCGATTAAATTTGTCTAGACTGTGATATTGGATCGAATTGTAACAGCAATAAAAATTTAAGTTACGGGACGCGCATCGCTAACCTTTTCTTAATTTGAGAGGTTATGAAATTAATGGTCTATTATCGTAACGACCTCGTGGCTGTCGCTTTTCGCTGTGTGCCGGTGGACTAATAAATAATGTTTTAGCGTTAGCTGGTTTGCGCTTTACTATGCCAGCTCAAGGTCGGTGAGTCACCGCCACCGGTCACTGTTAGCCACGAAACTCCACGTACATACTGCACTCCGAGATACTTCATGGATTACAGACACGAAACAGCTGATTGCAGTCTATTCTGAGGCGCGAATAATGCAGTCGCTTATTTTTGTTTATGGATGTTACAATGTTGTTTTATTTTTAACCTGTTGCGTAATGGTAAGTTATCATCAGGTGAGCCAAAGGTAAGATGGGGCAAGCAAAAAACATGGCGGCTGATGGGCCTTCGCCTAATTTGTAAAAGAGGACTTCTAACATTTAAACTGGATTTCGGAGGCTCGTTTAAGTTCAAGTGGAATCGTAAAGGGTCAAAGAAAATTATTTTAATTTCATAACCCTAACGCTAACTACACTCATTTGTTTTTCATAACTTTCATGAGTTACTGTGTTGAATTTTACGATGGTGACTTGCGTTACCTTTTTATAGTTACTGGTGGTTATCTCGAAGTTACGCAACTCGACCAATGTGAAAGTAAAATTACTACTTTGATGATTATGCACTTTCAAAATTGCAAATGTTAAATTATAAATACTATTATGAATTATTATTTCAGTTTTTCCTTCAGTAACTGCTTTGTCTACGTAGGTTAGTTATGTAAACGAGGAGGTACGAAATAATGTTATTCAGTTTATGTTATGTATTTACGCGGTTGGCACTTGGTTCGTTTGCATCATGAATAAACTTAAGTAATTAGGATGTGTGGTGTACAAGCGGGCATCGACCTACTAATAGTATGTACAAGAACCTACAGGCCTAGGGCGATATGGACTTTACTTTTACATGACGGATTACGTTATCAAAAATCATTGTATGTATATATGACTTTTTCGGTATACTAGCAAATACTTATCATGAAAATTCAGTTATAACGAAAAAAGCCAAGCAAGCTAATGATGGCGATTTATGTGCCAATAAATCAGTAAAATATACATTTAAAGGATAGTGGGATACGCTACTCAAACGTAAACATTCCATTTATACGATTCCTACGATTTAAAGAAAGATAATGCATTGATATGGATCAGTTGAGCTACCTGTAGTTTGTTTGCAACAGTCTACAGTTAGCTCAATTGTTTCTATTGTACTATACTAGCTCTAATTTAGTTAGATAATTGTAATTTTCTTCGATAATAAAGGTTCTATGCAATTAAAAAAAAAAGAAAAGAAGATAATGCTAAGCTATAACCTCCCTTGATAGAGTAGTTCAATCTAAGATCACCGTATATCACAGTATAAATTGATCTATTATGTTGCAATTAATGAATATCGTAGGCCAAAGTAAACCGTGCTCCGAACCTAAAGGTACCTAGATATTCTGGTTCGTTTCTGTGCCGATAGATGTATTTCGGTGCCAATGTGACAGGTCGATGGATCATTGGGCTTTACTGTCGGACTAATTGTGTGTGTATGCTCATTTATTCTCGATTTATTAGTCGCAGGTATTTACCATTCGATTATATGGAGACAAGGAACTTTCAGTTTTGGTTGTAAAGACGATCTTACGAAACGAACTAGTATTTTGTCGTGTAAATAAAATATTGTTAAGTTTTTTTTTCAAATGTATCAAGTTGATCGGTTCAACTACCTCTGCGTAGAGATTTTTGCGAATGATGTAGTTTTTTATTTCCAATAATTTCAACCAATTTACAGCATCGTGGTCACTACCCAAAGCTATTTATAATTATGAATTTAAACTGGGTTAGAACGATCAGTTTTCATAATAATTTATGTACAGTAACAATAACAGCTAATACAGCGATTATGTTTCTTTCAGAGCACGTTTATGAATGTTAATTGATGACCTAAAAACCATTGAAACCTAATGGTTCAAATTGTTTAAAAAAAAATACTACGTGGATGGATCCAAGAATGTAAGAACACTTCAAAAATATAACCATTAAATGGTTATCTTTTCTACAAAAGATATATCTGAAATTCCTGCTATCTAACCTACTAAATGTAGTTAGTGAAAAGCTGGAAAGAGTATTTCTTAATTTATTTGGGGACAACATGACATTTTTCAAAATACAGGTCCTCCCGAAAACTCCTAACTGCAACCTTACATTTTCTAAGTCTCTTTACCCGCAAGTACCGAACCATCACTAAACCGAAACATTTGACTAACGTTCATAACTCGTCACACAATCCAAAGGAATCTTCGGTAGCCTTCGAAGAGCGGGAGAGCGCTGTCTAGGCGATCAATGATTTTCTGCAGGCTGAGAGGGGAAGGGGAACCTACTCTTGCCTAGAGGGGTAAAGGGTAGAGGGGAGTAAAGCCACCCGTGCGGGGTGAAGGGGGAACCAAGCACCCCGCCCAAGGCTAGGCTACCTAGGGTGGGGCTAGGTCATCCAGGGACGCGGGAAGCACTGATCGATACCGCGCAGTCTGGATATGCGCAGGTTATAAACGACCTTCCCGATCGCGAATGTACCTCGTTCCGGGTATCTAGAGGTTGCTGAGGTCGAAAGGAAAGTAGCACTGCATATAAAACAAATGCCGTATTTTGTATGCATTGGGACTATGTGTTGGTTACAACCTGCTGTATGAGGTAAAGGCTCAAGAAACCGCGTTCAACAAAAGATCAACAGATGATCTCATAGTCATTGTTTGCAAATCACAAGGATTACCATGTAAACTGTCTGTTATAGAAACTTAGCCAGTTTTCTTGATATTTCTCAACATGAAGATACACTTCAAGTTATCTTTGTGATTTGTAATAATTGGTACGAAACTAGTTTTATATTTTATTTTTAGGAATGATTTCACGAGTGTTTTTGCTTTGTGTGATTTTGTAAACCAAGGACAAAGTTTAGAAAATTTATTATAATCTGCGTCCTTGCTACGCAGAGCTCTACGAGTGCTACGAAGTGCTACGAGGCCCTACGCCGTAGCATTTTGACCTACTTACTCGTATCTCAAGGGCGATTGTCAATTACTACAAAAATAAAGGTACCATGAATTGAAGCTTTTATAATAAACCTTGTAATTTTTTATATCGGTGATAAAATACAAATTTTATCGATTTTACTTCTTAGTCTATTACAAGTCGAAGTATACTATCAATGTGATTTTTGAGTTTATTGCTAAGTGATTTAAAAGGACAAGCAGTATTTAGTTATATAAGACTAAAAATTCCAAAATCAAGGAATTCCCAAAGTACAGTCACGCTCAGAAGTACTAGGAACGTAACGCCGCTTTCTCCGAATTTGCGGAGTGCACAAAAAAACGTAGTAATAACATCGCGTGTCGTGAATTACAATGGCCGATCGCTTACGACATGGTTTAGAAAGTCGCGCCACGGTCAACGGTCCCGCGGCGAAAGTTAACGTGTGCTGGCCGTGCGTAGTCGCACGGTTTCGCAATCAAATACAGACGAGAACATAAGTGCTTACTAAAAAAACAATTTCATTCTGATATTTTGTCCAACAAATTGATAAAATTGTTTTCCTGTAAATATATCATAAGATTCCCTATAAAATATGATGTTTTATTTGAGTTTTTTACGGTAGGTCCATTCTTATACCTACACAAAAACATTCATCATATTTTATATAAAACTTGTGGAAATTGAAACAGCTGCTGAAAAGTGCTAACTACGACGTAAGCAAAAGTGCAGATACGAAAATATCGAACCAAACCAAACGTAGTAAACGATCATATAAATGAATAAATATCAAAAAAATAAAATATTTAAGCTATCACATCGATTATCGCCTAATTTACCTTTCACCGTAGAAAATTTTGTAGCAGCCAATGTTTTGCCGATTTATTTTTTCTATTCATTTCAATATTTTTTTAACTGATTATGATATCATGATTTTTATTTTTTCTCGGGTGCTCGTCCTTGATGGCTTTTTGATTGATACTTATTTAGTTTGAAAAATATGTCTTCATGGTCACTATTGTGAGCGACTGTACATTGCGTTAACTTCCATAGTTTGTTAGTATGTTTGGTTTGAGATGAAAGTGATAGTAAAATTTTGTGACTTTTTATATTTTTGATTGAATGATTTAATATTAAACTTTCCTAATAGGTTTTAGAGAGGCTATTTTAGACTGTATTGTTTTTTATTCAGTTGAAGAGCAGAATTCGGTTTTCAAGTCCGTCAGATTTTGAAATGTATAATTTGCATAAAATTTATGCATTCATATTCATATCAGTATTATTGACTGAATAATTACTTGAATGCATAATATTGAATTATTATGAACCAGAAATACAAGCTTCTACTTTCTTATTTAAATTTCCTACCATAAAACTCAAATCACAGAATTGTATATGCAATAACAATATTGTATTGAATGAATATTACTTTTAGATACGAAATTTATTTAGCATTGAATTGAGAATCTTACTAATTATTGAATAGGCATATTGCCTGAACAATATCCTTGTCTATTTGCACTGTGTCACAAGCACTTGAACTACATTAGCTGCTCACCAACCAGAGTAATGAACAAAGAGTATGAATGCAAGTCATGAGGACTATGAATGCAAGTGATCAAGGCGAGGGTTGGCGAGCAACTAGCCCCGCTTCGGAACCTGGGAGCACTAGGAAGGGGCCCGGGACCCTGATGCATGCGCATGCCCGCAATTTATTAGGTTACCCCACCCCCCTTATGACCTTTCCCCGCTTTCCCCTGACCTTCAGCTGCATCCCGGGCGACCTGCCAGCCTCGCAATCTCCCACCCCTTGAAAAGACACGCGATTTTATAACATAACCCATTTGAAATACGGTCTAAACTCTAAATAGAAGGAAATATACACGTAATAAGCACTATTAGCTGTGTGATTATAATGAAGTTGTTTGTACGAGTATGACGGATGAGGTGGGGAGAGGGAAAATAGACTGCAATCAACTGAGTTTAACAACTACGTCTATGGCAATGCTGCCATTTCACCTTATCGTATAACCTACATTGATAAATCCTCGACATAAATCATAATAGGAAACAATATCAACTCTATTTACCACTGCAACAACGTTATCAATAACTAATCGCGACACATTTTAATTCGTCGTCACGTAACATCAATACTGGTTTAGCGGAATGTGAGCGGAGAAAGTAGACGCGTCCGCTACTGAGAAAAAGAGTTTTCCACGCGGTTTCACCTCGCGAGAGCGTGCAACGAATGATACGGCGAACATGGATGGTGGCGAGGGTACCGATGCAGGCGAGCGCACTATCGGAGGCGCGGCGGACGACTGTGGCTCAACAGCTGCACAGAAATAACTGCTGCTTGCAGCCGGGCCGCTCGCTGCACGCCCCCCCTCGCTGCGCATGCCTCCCCCCTCCGCTCCAGGTCAGGGCTGCAGAGCAACCCTCCATCGATCCAGCTGTTGCTTCGGGCCCGGGTGGCCGTGAACTAGGCCTTCTGCCACACCCGGATTAAGGCAGGTATGGGAACGAAGAAAGCTTTGGGGATGTCTTGGAGGAATTTGTGTTGCTTAGGATCCCGCTGAAGATTTAGGTGTTAAATTTTCTTAATAAAAAAACATACAATAGGTACATATTTTAATGCATGCTGGCAAATATGGGAAAAGTATGAGCATTTGTTTCAACATATGCTCAAACTTTTCCCATATTTGCCATGATGACCTTGACATTATCTCAAGGATCTGTGAAACAGATTCCCCAGAAAAGTTAAGATTTTCTACCGTCACCTTTACCCTTAGGCCCAAAATTCATATTTGCTATATATTATCTCACATAAGGTTGATTTTGTAAATTTGTTGGTAGGTTATTTTATTATTATTTTATTGGTGGTGTATTTTATAGGATAGAAAACTCCTTGATTGTCGTAGAAGCGGTCAAGGTTAGGTCACATCAGACCATACTTAAGACTCGTTTTGCTGGCACTCCGCCAGCAAGGTCATAGCGTTATTGTAAATTAATAAATAAATAGGCAATTCACAAACCCGCAATAGAAAAACTATCTAGGCTTTCAGCGGATTCCTAATGAAAATATCTAAAAGTAACATCCCTTAATTTTAATATATCATTCGGTCAAACCTCGAAATAAATAACCTAATAAAGAGTTCGTTTTTGTAAATTCTGGTAGATAGGTATATAGACCTAAAATTGTAACGAGTATTATGTGTGATAGACGTCTAATTTATGATCTCCTACAGCTTTGTCACATCAATTGCTAGTATAATTAATAACTGACTTGTAATTAAATTATTCTTAACTGAAATGAACACGAGAAATATCATGGAAACTGTCAAATGCATTAAATTGTTGACTCGCATCCATCTTCAGCAATTGTATAAGGTCTACGGCGTACATCAAATGTATTACGACAGCTGCCCTTGCCCTATAGCTGAAATGTAGGGCTTTGCCAGAAGTACTTGGCAATCAGAATTGGCGGTAATCATCGACAGATCAGCCAAAGATATTTAGACTTGAAGACGCCTAGACTTTATTTCATAATCTATGATAGAGCTATAGATTTTATTCAGAATACGTCTGAAAGGATCTTTATATTAATATATAGGTACACCTATGGTTATCTTTACATGATTTTGAGTGGTCATGGTTATAAGTATAGGAATTTATTAAAAATGTTAAGAACAACTCGGTCTCTTATTTCTGATGTGAGTTTGCTTTTAGATTGCTCATCGAATTTTCTTTGATACCAATGTAGTCAGGACCCTTATAGGCAACGAAAAAGTCACAAAACTCACCTAATATACTAAGAAAATTTAACCACCTAATGTATTAAGAGTTTCACACTCGAATTTGTCTTTATTAATAAGAAAAGTGAGACGTTCTAATATGTTTTGTCAGTTAAATAAATTACCCATTAGCCACATCTGTGGCTAAATTGCAATGTGCTATTCTAATGTTTTTAATATGAATTTAAAATGTGTATGCTAGATAATAGAGAACAAATGTAGATACAAATTTTGCTTTAAAATAGGTAGATTATTCATCTTGTTCTATTCAAAGACGCAAAATAAATAGGTAAGCCAGATAAAAATTCAAACTCAGCGTCAAAAAGGTATAAAAACGTAATGCACTGTAGAAAGTTTGCAGTTCTGCAAAATAACGCTTCACGTTATAATTTTAATTCCAATTACGGAGTCAGAAAACTTACGATTCTTAAGAAATGTGGAGAAAGTGAAAGGATGGTACCGGTCTGATAATTCCCGAAGACCTGTAAATTATGGACCTGTTGTAGTTATTTGGCTTGTGATCGGGGAAACCCGCGTTAAATGCATTTATGTAGTAAAAATAAATGTATACCTAAAATCCGAAAAACAAACATAAGTAGTTTTTATCGACAGCATAGATTTGCGCATACATTTTATGTATCTACGTTCACCATCCGCAGAACAGAAGTCATGAAGATTGCGGACGAAATATGCTATTATCGCATACTTCATTGTATACTGATGAAGTAGATTGGCGTTATGGGCACTCAGTAACAAAACGGACAAAGAATAAAGCTGGCCAAGAATCGCATGCAAGGAGTTCCATTCCTGCGCTGGGACAAACTTGGCATGGCTTGCATGATATGATTGCGAAATTCTTTACCTTTCGGTTGCGAGGTAGAATGATGACTATAAAAATGGCAGGAAATAAGAGGTATGGGTGATTATTGTATAAAGCTAACTGAAAAAAAATCTCGCAGTAATATCTGTTTGAATGCGGTCAATATTTCCGAGAGGATGTTAGTTCAGCAGAGTAATTTAGCAACGGATAAATTACTCAACTGCAAGCACTAAAACTGAGACTTTCGACCGGTTTTACCCTTGTATCGGTTGCCTAATGATTTTACAGCTCAAATCCAACTTAACATTTTACAATTCGGTAATGGCACAGAATAATGCTTATATTAATAACTTATAATGGTCCGTCAGTGAAAAAAGATCTAAACCTAAGCTTGTAACCTTTAGTGTTTTTCAAAAAGCCTAGCTCTTGTCCATGAAAATATAATTAATAAATATTTTTTTTTGAAAACACTTTATCTACAATCTATAAACGATACGTTATAAGTTGATTGACTGACTACTATGCCACTGCTCATTGTTCACGTAGATGTTATTTAAACGAATGTAACACGCGAATGGTAAATGGAAAACATAAATAACAGATATTGTCAATATCTGTGCTAACAAGTTTGTTGGCGTGCCTGAAATAGAAAGGTTTACTCATTACCCGCAATGTTGATTTATTTCCTACATTCTTGAAAACGGGTAATTTTAAAAGTGTTACTTTGTATTGACTAATATCCGGAACCATCCGATTAAGAACAAATATGTTTACTATTATTAAGTAAATTATGTCCTTGACTTTTAATCTAAGTTCCATTAGAGCATAAGCTAACGGCTTATCCCAATGGAGTTGTACTTATCAAGTCTAAGTACCTATTATAACTTGATATTATGAGGCTCTATTATTATTACTAGCAGAACATTGTTTTAGTTAGAAAATTTAGCTCAAATAAGTTCAAGACACTTTGTGGTACTAAATACATATTATAATACCTAAAAAATTTCAGAAGGGTTCTAAATAAATAGGTATATAGAACCTTTCTGAAAATTTTCCATGCGAGGAACTTTTATGGTTCCCACGTTATCCTTGGAACCTTGGAAGTTCCTTTCATGGAGAATTTGGCCTCCATGCAAAAGTAGAGACAAGCTGAATACAGGGCGCTATGATTCTGATTAGGGGAGGCTATGTCCAGCCATGGACCAACATGATCTGATGATGATGAAAAAGAAACCTCACATATAAAGTAGCAAAGCCTTGCAATGACGACCATGATTGGCGACTCTGCTTGTTTGGTTACTAGCGTCAAACTTTCTTTAAAAGGTCGCACCAACAAGAGTTTAAATGTGATGGTTTGAAGACCCGTATTACGAAAGGCATATTGAAATATAACGTTTTCTTTACGGTAAAAGAATTTGCCTTTGCACCCTTGTAAAGTTTTCAGAAATCCTAAAATACAAAATTTCTAAATTTACAGGGAAATCTATAAAAACATCCTGAGACTTGCTCAAATCTCAGCCTCAGTATTTATGGGAAAGAGACTCATAGCTTAACAAAGAGTGGATAGAACAGAAAACAGGATGCTATTGATCGCGATAGTTTAACGAAGCAAATATCACCATGCAAGATTAACTAATGGTAGAGTTTACCATTTGTTTACCATGCAGATCGCCCCAACAAACTTTTTCAAAAACTGATCGTTCTGAAACCTACAAGCCTACCTAGCTACAAACATTTGTTTGTAGCTAGAAGTAGCAAGTTGAAGTCTGCCCGGATTGTCCGTACTCAGGATTTGATTTGATTCAGACTATCTTTCGCTGAAGGATATCTCTGAAGTGGACATCGCTATAATACCACTCCCCGTATATAGCAATGATTTAAATAGGTAATCTAAATGGACCGTTAGATAAATTCAGCCAGTCCTTTGTCAAGATTTTGCTATAACCGGGCGTTGGTGCGCCCTATTTTCATACGTATATGATACAAAGGCTGACCTAACCTAATTGCAATAAATGGAGCACCAGGCTTTTCGGGAAGGCCGCGGAAACTGGAACAACCCAGGACGTGTCATGGAGAGGTTACCAGGTTGACTACAGGTCAGGACCAGATTACAGCTAGGTCGCTGAGCGATGTCAAGAGTAGATGGAAAATAGGTCATGGATTTAGTGCTGAAAGATTTTCCGATGTTCAGCGATATTACATTAGAAAAAAAATTCAGAAGAAGCACAAGTTGTGGAAAATTCTACGTCTTTACATATAGCCTTGGAGTGTCTTCCTTGCAAAAATCCATAAGATTGATATTAAAAAAATCACGAGGTTATGCTTAAATTCACTTGGTGACTTTTTTGTGTCGCCAACTTTTCTATTCAGACTTATCAGCTTTCTTCAAATAAGATGATCTCAGATATGTCTGTGTCTTCACAGAAAATAAACTGGGAGCACGGTAGGAATCTTCAGAATGTAATATCGTGTAGGTAATCATTACAGTGTACCTAATCATTAAGGTAGTTAGATATAATACAGTCGATATCTATAATGCACTTAGCATGGATGACGAACATTGAAAGGTTATCAATACTTCACTAGGTCACAGCTAGACTACCTAGTACATACCAATAGGCGAGGTTAACGTCGAATTAAATAGGTAGAATAGTGACATATGATAGCTGTATCATTTATTTGTTTATTTATTTTAGGGGATTTTTCAGCACACACATATATAAGATATGGAAACAGTGGGTCTTAATCATTTCTTTATTTCTTTAGCACATTATACCTACCTACTTTGTCCACCACATATTCTTTCCAAAATCTTTTAATTGGCTTTCCTTATATTGATATTTTGTTTCTTTGTTCGTATTTAGCCTTAATACCTTAAATAAATACCTCTATAAAAGCTAATATTCGGAATTACCGCAGATAGAGTCTATGTTTATTAATTGACTCTATTTTTATTTTACATGTCACAATAGTTCATAAAATCGAATACATTATGCTCAAGATTTAACAATTTTATCAAATTGCAATGTAGTTAAAATACCGTATAGCTTGGCAAAATGTTTAGAATAAGCATTGTAGGTAATATAATACGTATAGATTTTTTCCTAGACCTTTTTGCCAAACTGTAAGTATATGCTGTATAAAATGGTAACTGCAACCTTTCTTATTCTTTATTGTACAGTGCGCGTCACATATAAGTACCCCCCCTATCTCAATGTATGTGAGACACAATAGTTGTTATTTTTGGGAATTTCAGACTTTGAGTATTATGGAAAGGCAGTTCGATCCTGAGCGGCGGCGTGATAAATTTTTGCATGTGAAAAATTGTGACAAGTTACAAGGGAATTAGAAGTAATCGAAAATAGTTTGTATACAAGGGGGGTACTTAATTCTGACGCGCACTGTACATGCATCAAAAACATAGAATGAACTTAAATTAAAAGGTTATGTGCATAGGCGAGTTTAACCCTGAAAAGAGTTTTCTTCCAGCAAACATAAGAGTTATAGGAGAGGCGATGGAACAGATAGAGGAAGTGTACCTTTTGCTTGTTATACAATCCAACATACAAGTAATGCATTATTACCATAAGATATTCTAGGGTAAATTAAGAATGACCTTTTACTGAAAAGTAGAAGGATTAAATACAGTCAAAGGGTAAAATAAAAGGAGGATCAAACACCACTTGTTAAATAGAAAAGAAAATGTTTTATAGATTTTTATTATCGATCAAGGTCTACGATCGAAGATTTTAATTTGATTCTTTTAAATGGAGAGAAAGATTTCTATCTCTTTCTCTCTTAGAATTGAGCTCCATTAAAGATGAGAGAACACAAAACTCTCGCCATAATATTTTCAGAAGCCTTTTTTGGAAAAAGTGCGTACGTGCGCAAAGTGGTCAAACTGGTATAAATAATTAAATCACAACTTTCACCTTTCCAAATAAAAATGCAACACGCATGTTGAAGCCGTACTTACCGACATAATTCATTTAAGTAGGTAAGTACTTATATTGTTATTATGGCCAATTACTGTGGAGAGACTACAGCATTGTATTTTTGTGGAAAAATGGAAACAAAAACTTATATTATTTGACTTACTTTCCACCGACTAGCGAGTTTTGTAAGTCTTGAATTTTATGAGGATTTTAGAGCCTTGACCCAAGGTCACATTATTTGAAGTAGGTACGTGCTTGGAAGGAAAGGTATAAGGTAAGGGTAGGTGTAAGGTATACTAATTTATCATGGTGAGTTAGCTAAACTCTACCTTACTACATATTTTGGAAAGTTAATTTGATAATATTAAAATACATCACAATTTTACTTAACACACGTCTAAGGTGGTTTTTAATAGATACCATAATTTTCTAGAAGTTCTGGGTTACCGATTTTCTTCAAACATTATCTAAGAAAATTTAGAAGTATCATACACCTACATAATATATTCTTCTTACACAAAAAACGTATTGAAACACATTTGTTTTAGCTCTACTTAGGTAAGCCTACTTAGATATACAGACTCTATATACACGCCGTAACACAAAAAACTTCTCATCACAGCTTTTTCTCTTCCATCTTCACAATCTTGAAGTACTGTTGTCGTGGAACTAAGGAACAACTGAGATACCACCAGCTGTGTTCACTCCGCACTGGAATCTCGAGAGAGCACAGTGTGGTACCCGGTCGTTCGATAGCCCATACTTCACTGGTCCAGCTTCAATCTTCATCTTCGACGCCGGTGGTGCCATCTCTGTTTTCGCGCTCGAACCGCTTAGTTCCGTGGTTTGCAGTGGAGCGTAAGGTGTGCGTGTTATTTTATTTCAGACGTTATACTGTAGAGGGCACTGTTAACTCTGACTTTAAATATTGTATTGATTGACATAGATAACTTAATACGTATTGATTTCTTTTCGAAACGTATGTTATAAAAAAATAGTCTGCTTGATTTAGCTACGAGGGCAACAGCTACGAAAATCCGTGGCAAAAGACGTTTTGCAAAATTTTAATATCTACACACTAAAATGCAATTTGAAATCATGATGAAAATATTAACACATACACAAAAACAAAACACGTTACACTTGTACATGTACAGAAAGAAAACAACACTCCTATATTTTGGAAATAATTACCTATATAAAAATCAGTTCAATTTTTAAAATACTCACAAACCGACGACGTACACTTTCGAGCGTCATTTTAACCCTGACTACGGCCAAGATCAAGCTCGTGATTAATATTATTCTTCCCAAAGGAAGTAGGCCGAACTTGAGGGTTCCCGTCCCCTCTTCTTACTCTTACTTATTCTGTGGCCCAGCCACGTGCTAACCCTGACCTTGAGACAACCGCACACACGCAAAAACCCCGTCTGAGCACACAAGCAAACCTTACACCCACAAAGATGTGACTCTCACAGACACCTATTAAGTAGACGGTTAGAAGGGGAGAAATGTTTTCTATTTTGTTGCTTAGGTAGTTAAAAATAGAGTTGGTTTTGACTTTCTTGGTAATGTTTTGTAGAGTCGAAAAGTTCTGCGGTTTTAAATAACTTGTTACTAATTGTTACGTGTGTTGCTTTATATACTACAACAGTAAGTTTAGAGTTTTTGCTTTGGCAAACTTTTTTGTTGAATAATGATATGCCATATTAAGTAATGGGAATGAGAAAAACGTTTTTCGAAGGTGTAAGAGCAAAGCCAACAATTCTATAATTAAAATCTGAGTAGGATATCTAATAACAATAAACTTATTTTATTTTTGTGAGAAATTTGCTACCTATCTCTTGCTGCCATGCTCCCACGCCATGTGTTTGATAAACACTTTACAGTGGAACTGCCTTCCAGGGAAGACTGGCTGAATAGCCAGCTCCCCTGCAAGGATGGGTGCCTAACATGGTACACAGATGGCTCCAAAATGGGATTGGATGTAGGCTGTGGAATATACGGAGAGCGTCCTAGGTTTACCAGGAGCATAAACCTAGGAGAATACGCCTCCATTTTCCAAGCAGAAGTATTCGCCATTCTCGAATGTGCTGATATAAATCTGCAAAAGCGATACTCCAACCAAACTATTTTTATTAACTCCGATAGTCAGGCTGCCCTTCTAGCCTTGGATTCGAAGGTCATCACGTCCAGGCTAGTCGAGGACTGCCTGTCACGCCTGAACGCTCTGGGTTCGAATAACAGAGTTATCCTAAGATGGGTACCGGGCCACGCGGGCATCAACGGCAATGAGAATGCCGACGAGCTCGCAAAGTCCGGGGCAATGGGGACTCAGTTTGGACCAGAGCCGTTCTGTGGCATTCCTAAAAGCCTGGCTAACAGAATCCTGCTGAACACCTGCTACGAGGAATCCATAAAGCTATGGGAAAATTCCTCGGGCATGCTTCATGCAAAATCACTGTTAAAAGCCTTCGACAAACGGTACACCAACCAAATCCTAGCGCTAAACAGGAACAATCTTCGCATCATGCACAAGAGCCCTAACTGGACATTGTCGCCTTAACAAGCACATGTTCAAATTGGGGCTAAGCGACACGAAATCCTGCAGATTTTGTGATGAGGCGGAAGAAACGCCTCTCCATCTGCTAGGAGAATGTGGTGCACTGATGCAAAAACGTAGCAATCGTTTGGGCAGGCACCTGCTTAGCCCAGACGAACTACGTGATATCACCCCGAAGGATATCCTACAGTTCTTAGCAACTGCAAGGATAAGTGGCGAACTATAACGCCGCGCCTCCGGAGGTGAACCGTCAAAGTGGCGATCACAATAGGCCAACCATAGCCGCAGCGATACTAAAGCCACTAACAGTAAATAAAAAAAAAAAAAAAAAAAAATACCTACCTATCTCTTCTTCACCGTGTACCTATCAGAAGTTCCTAAAATGTAAGAAGTCCAGTCTGAACGTATTTTTTTCCTGCTGTTCGGAATTCAAACCTAAAACTTACTATAATAAACAAACCTTCATTTTCAGCAATGTTCGGAACAGCAAACCTACCTTATCTCGTGTCTTCGGATATGATACGAGTAGAACAGGACAGCAAGCAAAGGCAGCATTCATTTTCCCGTGTACCTGAAAGAAAAAACATAAAATAAGTACCGACTTATTAGTATTTTCTTACGAAGTTAGAAAAACTCTTCATACTAAAACATTAAGCCCAATGGTGGGTGTTTCTCAATGGGTCTCTATGGTAACTCTTTATATCGATTTGATTAAGTATCAAATCAAGCAGGAATCGTTCGAAAAAGATAGTACCTACCTACCTAGCCTACCTTACTAAGGTTCCTTTACTATCCAGAGAGATAATTGAATCCCGATCCTTAATATCCGTCAGTTCATCTTTGCTCTACATTTTTAGCAATAAGAATACGAAGTAGAAAGTATGAAGTTTCAAACGATTTCCAATGAATGGGAGAATGGCTGTAGCTTCTTAAATAATTTCTTATGGAAATCTATTTTAGTAGAAAATTTACTAGAAATGCTGAATTTCTTATGAAAATAAAATATTTTTTTAATTTTGCTATAAAATTATTTTGTCTAAATTAGGGTGTCCAAGACGATACGGGATAGTCTTGCACGAAGTGTCGTACTTTAGCGGTCCGTGAATGATTGAATTAATTGGCAGGAATTATTGAAAACTTAATTTTTATAAGTGCAATGAATAGAAAAAGTTTTTAATTGCTTCTGTATAAACAGAATAATAAACACAAAATATGTTTAGAAACATACAAAAATAAATATTTTATTGCGAACGATAACCTTTCGTTACATTATCGGCTATGGAGCCAAATAATTGCTTGTTGGGGATCATCGTCACTTTACATAACCTCCAGGTGTAAGAGCGTCGACCGGCGCAATAACGAAAACTCAAATTAAACATATCGTAAGCAAGCAACGAAACATAAACATTGCTTTTCATCGTGCACAACAAAAGTAATCAGCGTCTTTACATCAAAAGCACATAATTTTTTTTTGTACTCATAAAATTGCATCACATGCACCGCCATTACGCCATTACGTGACTGGCACGCGGGGTGTAGGGGACAAGTTTTACTGAAATGATAATAGATGGCGTTACTAGTTTGACCACAATCATGGTCCTTCATAATTGTGGTCAAAATGGTAACGCCTCATCTCACTTTAAGGATCATTATTTTCAACTCATACCAACTTCACATCACGTAAATACCTAAACCTGTCCGTACTATTCATAAAATAAACATAACACGTGTTATAGGTAGGTATGTATGTATCGGTGTTGCAGTATGTAAGTGTACCTATATCATGGAAAACCTTGGTGCGATCTCCAGTGCGGAAAACAACGCTTGAGTCACAGTCATTCATGTGGTCGTGACGTCAACCGTTTGCAGCGATTGTTTGTTTGATACCTAAGCCCGTTCGTAACAAATATAAGTGCTTAGCTACAAATCAAGTATGTATTACAGGTACTTATAAAAACTTAGGTTTTTATTATATTGGAAGAAGTTATAAAATACGAAAGAACGAGAAGGACGAAAGATAACTTCCAGAGCACAAATACGTTTGTTATTGTTTTAACCTGACTACAATTTCTGTTTTGTTTTATTTTTGTAGCTTTAAATGACATACATATTCTATTAAAATTCTTAGTTTTAAGTTTTTTATTTTTAAAACAATGTGCGCGCATGAAACTTACATACCCTCAATTGTTTCAATTGTAAATCTAGTTCTAATTTATGTATTTAACTGTAACCTTCTTCGTAAGGTTTAGAAGATTCTTTCGTAAGGTTTAGATTAGGTCTTTCGTAAGGTTGTACCTACCAATATACTAGCTAGGGCTAATTTAATTAAGTAGGTAGTAAGTATTAAATATCCATATTTAAAAATACATTGACATGTTTGACAAAATACTTTCTCTGGGGAGATGTTTTTCCCACCCATAAACTAAACATGTTTAGAAATGTTTCCACAAGAATTCTTTCAATAGGACCATGAACAATAAGTCGTTCTTACGTAAGATTTAGGTATTTATTGCTCACAGAAAATGTTAGTACTCAGCTATGCTACGTTTTTTGCATTTAAAAACGCCTATAAATATTCTCGTAGGTATTTAAAATTTTTACATAAATATTTTGAGAAAGGTTATTGTAGAGATAATTCTATTTTGTTCTAACGGTTCTCGTGATAACACTCAGACGAAACAAACTTAGGATGTATTTCACTGTGGGTCATTTTAAAGATGTATCCCACGCAATTCCGTGCTACTGCTCCCATAAATTGATGCTTGGTTCTAAAAATACAGCTCGTCCGGGTTCTAGATTTACGTCATAAGCCCACAAGGGGTGGGGGCGGGGGAGACTTGAAGGTCCGGACATGCGCAGTGGTTAAATGTCAGAGGGCAGCCCGGGAGTCTAGGTAGACATGTAAATTGGGGAAGCAAGTCTTTGTTACTTTGAAAATGGAGTTACGTGAGTGAAGCACATGTGAAGTTTAAATAACCATCATAAGCGTTCAAATCAACTAGGAACTTTATGTTTGGGATGGGATTTCGAAGGTGTAAAAACTCTTTTACGCTTTGGATAAACTTCTCAATATTTTGATTTTCTGATGTTATACATTACTAGAATGTTCAGCAGCAACCTCAATATCGTCTAAATCTAACGTAGTTAAAGTCTTACAGGAAAATTGGTTAGCTAGTTTCAAGGTCCATAAATAAGTACATGTAACTACAGTAGCTAGGAATGTATCAATTGAGATACATCAGATATCTAGTAACCAACCAAGTAGCTAGGAATGTATTGTTTGAGGTACTCGTATATCAGATATCTACTACCAACCAAAAACACAAACCTCAGTCTAGATGATGCTGTGTGAATTATCCAGCATTAAGCTTAAGGATAAAGTATAAAGGTCGGCCTAAATGTAGATTTACCACCATGTAAAACGTTTTATTCTGTGATTTCTAAGGTACTACACTCTCATCTGTACGCCTGGATTGATTCCTAGATGTAGGCTACAGGGCTTGCGCATTGGGACTTAGCTTAAATGTCAGAGGTGAAGGTTGAATATGATTTTGGAGATGTTTCGCTACAACCTTGAAAGTAGCGGCCGTATCTATTAGGGCTTCTAATCCAAGGTATTTTTCACGTTTGACAATGTAGATAGGCATGCATAAAGTAAGTAGGTACGTAAGATAAGGATGTAAATTTTTTAGTCCACCTTAATTGTAAAACTCAAAGAGTCCTGTTTCCTTTTCTGTTGCCCACAAGTCAGATATTAAGAATTAGAAAAAAACATTACTTTTAAACCATTTTTAGTATAGTAATTTCTATTATAAATAATCTCTCTTTAAGTATTATTGTACTTATCTGTTAAATATTTTAAATAGATAATGATTTATACCGAAAACTTATTCTAAAACAGTTAGAAGGTAAAAAAATTGGCGGTCTAATCTTCCAGCAGAGATTTATTTTTGGCCCTATTTCTATTACTTTTACTATCTTTTGGTGATCTATCTTTCTTTGGTTTGTATTGTAATGATCTGCTCCACTTTCCTCTCCTCAACATGTACGAAATTTACACCAACCAGACTATATACGTTAGTATTATGATATATTCTCCGCTACTAATAACAATAACAATTAACCAGTACAGTACCAACAGCACTCATTACGTCCACGCAAATGGCCTCCCAAAAAAATAGGGGATTTTGTCATAGTCATGATCACTACGCTTATCAGACAGGATTGGAGAACGCAGTAAAACCTCTTTGCTTAGTAATCATTTATATGGAACATTGTGTTAATTAATACCACGAGATGCAGTGCGACCCTGAGCCGAACGTCATCTGATAGGTGGGTACCAATACCAACTATGTGGTCAGAGTGTGCAAGATACGTGGTCAACGTCATCGACTTAAGGAATATATTGTGGTAGTTACACAGATGTTTTATGTAACGATTATTTTATGCTAGGGGAATGCTATGGGGTATGTTTGAGCCTTAGGCAACACGAAACCAAATATCATCTAAGTTCTTAGACGGATTTTTTTCAACTTCGTAACCGTTCGTCTCCAACATATAAATTTATTATTTGTTTTAGTTCCTTGATCTAAAAGATGTTTTACTCTTGATTTGTATATGGAGACTAGAAATTCTTTCAATCGTGTCCTAATTTTAACACTACTTATATGCGAACTTGACACATATCGTTTTAATAGTATTATTTTAATAAGTATTATGGATAAATGAGCAGATGCATTTTGATTTATCCCATATTCGTCCCTAGTTTTCGGCCCACGTCTTTTAAAAGTTTTTATACGTCCCGCAAGATGATATTTGTCCATACTCGTTCAACAAGAGGTTTAACGTTCTACCGTTCCTGTGTTGCTACGATTTTCTCAAAACATGAATTTTAAGAAAATCGTGGCAAATACCAATACCTGACTTTATGCAAAACATCTTTGACTTAATGCAATAGATCAACGTATTTTTCCGCGGGGATTTCCTGTGGAACGCGTAATCTTCTCGCATTTATATTCATACAAATCAATGTATATTATATACAATGCCTATACTCAACATCTCGCCAAACGGGGGATTTTGCTCAATCAACACGCTTGGCAAGCAGATAAATTATTGCAGAGGTGTTAAAATATACAGAAGGTAGCTCTGGTAGTGTCTCTTAAGGCTCTTACATACTCACTCACTAAGAGACTCCACTGGCTGGCGAGACTCTACACGCGAGACAGAGAATTCCTCAACCTCCCCCTCAGGACTTGTCGATTCCTCCGCTGCGACCGCGCATATTTGCCTCTATCGAAGAATATCAGCTAGATGCACCTTGCGATACCTTTATGCTGAAAATGGACGTGAAATGACGTTTAAGTTGCCTTCAACATTAAACAATGTACATACATTTACAGCATCCGTCTTGACTTGATGATAAGCTGATTGCAATCTGAAATTGCGAGCTGCGGCTGAATTTTAATAAATGAAGGTACATTTTGCACGCCCATTAAGATAAATAAACGGCAAGTCGTGGTTCTTGATTATGAAAAACAATCCATCTTGGAATTAATAGGAGTACGAATTTTGCGAAAAAAATTCAGACTGTTGGACAAAAGATCCTAATTTTGAGAATGACTAAAAATGCGGTCATATTTTGACATAAAAAATGGTATGTTAGAAAACGAGAAATTTTCAATCATAACCTTGAATTTCTTTAGCTATAATTTACTTTTATTATTTTAGATATAAGAACGACCGTTCTTTGGACCATTGAATGATTGATTAGAGAATATAATGTATACATATATTTATCTGTTTCTTTCTCCACATACTAGTCTCATGCTGTTTAGGCGTCTAAGGCACATTAGTGAAATAAAAAGCTGTTTCATAAAAATAACTCCTATTTATCAATAGACATAACAAGCAGATGATCGTTGTGCCAATATACATGTGTAACAGCTTATAACATTATGTTTTTCTATCTATACGATTCCCATAGTGGAGATATTTGTGAACTGAAATCTGGAATAGCGAATATAATTTCCATCTACCCTCTATCCTGAAAACACGGATTTGTAAAGGTACGGACATAATCACTTCTGTATAAAACGTACTACTCACTTACTTTTTAAATGTCAAAAGATAAAAGAAGAGGTTCTATGTACGACTGTATTTATCTTTTTTTATGTATAATCGTCGATTTATGATTCCGAAAATTCTTTAGCTAGTCTGGAGAATGAACCGTCTTCGTGGTCCTATAGTTTTATCCTAAGGGTTAAGTTTTTTCTGAAATTCTTAAAAACAGTGTTAATACTAAGAAATTTTAAGTCGGTTTAATTTTTTTATCAGATCGTAGTAAATTGCACGAGGTGAGAAACCAACAAACAGTAGGCAGGTAAATAACGATGTTGACGAATATTACTTCTCCAATCCCGAAAACACGCACGCGATCACAACTTCTCCATAAAACGTTCTGTTTTTAAATTGCAACGTGCAGACGAGAATCAGAAATAAAGCAAGTATGCTGGCAGCGCTGTTGCTAGGCGTGTTCAAGGTCTGCGCGACCCTGGCCGTGCCCCGCTGCAAGCTGCATTGCCGGGGCTGCCAACTTGCTCATACTAAAGTTGTTACTTTGTAAGAAAGTAATTTATACTGAATGCAAATGTCATTTGTTTTTTAATTGGATATAAATTTGATAGGAGTTTCCAAAAACATTGCAGGTCCGAGATGACTAAACTATGAATAAATCAAGTGAAACAGAAGATAACATAAGATATTGAGGTAGTGTTTTGGGAAGGTTACGTTAAACATACGAATTCTAACAAAGGTACATGAAACCTAAAATTGCCGGATTATGGTAAATCAATGTAATGAATGAGGCAAATAAAAAAATCAAGATCATTTAAAATTAAATCATCAAGGTTGATCGTAGATAGCAATCTTGGCGTAAATCATTTATTTGAAGAGAAGGACATAAAAAATTCAGATCTGGCACAATACTAGCACAGCTGGCTGCCCCAACTCACTACCACACGCGCAAGGAAGGGTTTGCATCAGTGTGCACTGCATACGTGCACACATTCTGATTAATGACGATGGGTATTCTTAGTTTCATACAATTTATAGGTTGGTTGTGTGCGTGAGTTTGGACTAAATGTGGAAATGCTGCTGACGCGACAAGCGAGGAATTTATTGGGAATTTTGAGGCACGTGACATAAGTTAGCACTGCATGAATGGTACTTTGATATACCTAAATGAAGGATAGAAGATTTAGCTGATAGATGAGGTGGAAGAAAAGACACGATGTGATAACTAAATCAGATCAGGAACGCAATGGCGGAAGGAAAGGGATTTTGACATCAAACTGTAGAAGAATTACTATAGGTAATAGTTAAAAGCCACAGTGCGTAATATTTTTTAGACCCTAGGACTTGAAACCTTCAGAAAATTATATACGACGCCAATAAACCTATACAGGTTTTTGTGGCCTGTATTTTGATCATATAGGAGGTTAAAATTAAATCACGGGATTACGCATCGACGCCCAAGGACCTATATTTACCTACCAAATCAGTTCGACCTATTTCACCTCATAATGGATGTGTATCATCAAGACAAAAGATATCATACAAATGTGTCAAGATAAACAAGAAATATCTTCCAGAAATACGTAAAGTAGAATGCTGCAGGTATGTATTTATGTAATAGTGACCACACACATAGCAAACAATAAATACCTACTAGCGGAAGTCGTATTGTTACTGTTGATACAAGGCAACCGAAATAACAATAGAGTGCTAATAGATACAAAAACAATACCAGAGGCCGTCTCTGCCAATTATCTCTGAGCATTTCCAGTTATATACAAAAGCTATGATAATGGGGATTATTATATATTAGGTACCTATTTCACAACGAATTAACATTATAAATTCTCAAATAACTCATAGTATTTGGAAAAAACCTGTAAAAGTATGAGGTAAAAAAAAAATGTTTTGATTTATTTTGCATCAATTCCTTTACGTTACAACCAGAGGTATTTGGCGAACTCATCAAATCAAATACTTCATTATGACAACTTCTTGATAAGATAATACATACCCACCTACATATAGATTATTCGACTATACACGTGTTTCCACTTCATACACGCTTTGGCAGTTCTTATTGTTTATTTATTATCCACGTTATTTCACGTGTTATGAAGTTAGAACTTAGATAAGTGTAGATAATAATAGGAAAAAATTATAGGACATGTCCATTAACTTTAAGCAATCGTAAAATATTTTCAATAAATATAAATTAAATACCCTGGCAGAGTACCTGCTTGATTCGACTACCAATTAGATTATGGAGTGAGATGAGCTAGCTTCCATAGCTCGTATATACATATATAGCATGTATATAGCTCTTAAATTACTAGCGATCTATTTCAATGTCATATTTAATTATGATGGATGTGTCATTGGTGGGTATTATCCAAAAACACAATTGCCAAGGTTCTTTTAAATCCCATTATTATTATCGTGTCATTCTAACATTACAGTGTAGTAACGCAAGGTGTTGTAAATAAACAAATGGTCAGCCATCTTGTCGGCCATATTGAATTGCATAGGTACGTCAAAATGACGCTGAGCGTGTCAGCTGATAAGTAAGCAGGTACTTACCTACTCTGGTGTCATAGGTACTATTCATGCTTGAAATATACTTGGTATAAATTCTGTTTTGAAATGATGAATGATTTGGTAACTTATATTGATTTTTTTTTTGACGAAACGAAATAAATATAAAAAATATACATAGAGTACACAAGATAGTCACAACTATACAGGGTGCGGCGGTTATAGTTTTACCCAACATAAATAAAGATTCTCAGTCTTGTTGTGGTCTCCAACACCATAATAATAACCCAAACTATTAGGCCTCCCCGTTTCATAATCAGAGATTTTCGAATTTCCACTTATGGTGTCATCCGAGTTTATAGTCTTGTATCAAGGAAATTTCCTTATATTTTTTTATACCTATTGTTGTCAGGTCAGACTCGTAGCGCATAATATGAAAGCTGACCGCAAATAGGGAACAAGCAAGTGCATTGATAATCAGATACCTAGTATATTTTTTGTTTATTTTTCATATTTATATATGCCAATTGAATGAATATTGTTCTATGTAATAGATATTGCGATAATTTCATTATTTATTTATAATAAAGCTCCTCACAAAAGAAACACAATTTTACGAAAGCAGTTAACGTAGGTATTATCTTAAATGATTCTTGCATAATTTGTCAAGGTAGGTAGTACTACTAAAAGAACAACAATCATCGAAATAATCGTAAGTTTAGACCTGGGACCTAAAGTTTTTGTCTATACCTTTATTTAAAAGTTCTACAACTACCTACATCCAATTTTTTTATTTAGCCTCTTGGTAAGAAAAAAAAGCCAATAAAAAATAAGGAACCCGTTTTGCTAAGCGACATGTAACTCATGTGTTCAAGTGGATAAATATCGATTTCGTTTAATAAACAAAACACTCAGGTTTATTGACTTTAATCATGGATCGATCCGGTGTGGATAAATATACGAATTAAAGAGGTATTATTGAACATATATCACGATTGTTATGGTGGGTTTGATAACTACTACTACAAATTTCAGTAAGAATTAACTCGTGGTTTTCATGTGAAAATGTAATGTTATAAACATTATTTTGTATGTGAAAGTTGAAATTGATTTTTATTATAAATTATATTTGGAATAATTACGAACGTTAGACAAGTTAATTTTACCAAAATTCAAAACACTGTTGCCTGCCATGGTCGAATTAGATTTATCTGTCCTTTAAAGTTTTACTTATTTGTATTAAATATTTAGCTTTTTAGGATCCCCAACAGAAGATCACGAGGCCTTTAGATAAAAAACAATATTTTTTGAGATTTGTCGCACATTAAGGTTTTGAGTCATGTGATCTCTATCATATACCTACGGATCTTTTTTTAAAGATATATAGGTAAATTTCTGTTGTCCTTCGAACTTTGATTTGCATAGTAAGTACTTCAAGTATAATTGAAAAAACCATGATATAACATTAACGTGCCTTTGACGCTGCATAACATGTTTTGTATATATCACAATAGGTAAAGCAAACTTGTACACACTAAATAATAGGAAGGCCTAACCTGAAATGAAAACAGTAGCTGCCATTTAAGTTAGATAATCTAGATAACGTCCACATAATAGCTATCGCGGATTCCTAAGCATAGATCTAAGCATGGGGCCTCCCACTCATTGCCTTGAACCCGGCATAGCCTGAATAGAGCATAGCCGCATAACAATGAATAACATGCTGTCTCCGTTCCCATCTACGACTTTAGCTTTGAAAAGACTCGTTTCCTTCTCAACTAGTGGTTTATAGACAGGTTGTCTTTTGTTTAATCAGATATCACAGTTTAATTTTAAAATTTTAACTCCTCTCGCTTTTGTTTTGTTTATAGCTTTATGGTTAAATTAAAAAGGTATGTATAATTTGTTCAAGCGATAAGCATCTTAAAAGTATAAATGTTTGAAAGATACGATAGTAAGACCCGTGTGTGGCATATTTCGAATTGTTGTCCATGAAGTGCTTTTCTTCAGTGTCCCTGTGTTTATGTATATTTTTTATTCCATGATCTATATGTATATGACTGTACCAAATAGAAAACTGGATTATAAACAGAAAAAAACTGAATTCTTATAGAATTCGACACGATGTAATTTAACCATCATGCAGATTGTCTCAAATGTTATGCAAATCAAAGTGTTAAAGTTTGAAAAATACTATGGCAAACCCCTTGTGTCTGGCATATTAAGAATTTAATATTTAATAAAGACCAGAGACCAGATTATAGCCAGTTAGTTATGGTTTGTAATAGATGACTATTCCAATATGTACAAACTTAACATAGCAACAAAGGCTTGCGATGTAAAAGCTGATCTGATTTCGGGCAAATTTCTACCAAGAACCTGTTAGATCAAATTAGATACTGCTCCGTCGCTAGCTGACTCACTCATAGTTGTTTTCAGATAAAAACTAACTCGTTTAAATCCAATAATTGCGTTACTGTTCCGCTCTAAGACCAATTAATGGTAGAGGATATTAATATAGATTTAGTCTGTGGGAAATCCGTAGCCATTTTGAAGTGGAGCAAAAACGAGACACTATTTGACGTTATACAGGAACCCTTGAGAAAAATCAGAACCAAAGGAATGATCAGGGCTTCATCTCGTCGACCAAATGAGTTCAAATTCTGCATAAGGTTCCTAATCACGTTGTAAGCTGTCATTATTGTTCGGCTAGATCGTGATTAAGGATATTGTTTGAATTGAATGTATCAAAACGATCAAGAAATGTGGTTGCATAGATAAATAGACAAACCTAGTACCTACTATGATAAAACTTATAGGTACATTAACTCGTAAACCAAATAGGTAGCATGATTCATAGAATTATAAGCACATTCTTACTCAAACAACAGTTTCATTGCAACGAATTTTATCCATTTGTGTGTTAATTTCAATCCAAATTTTGTACCACCAGCCAGACTACCTCCACAAATCGTTTCAAATTGGTTCCAACCGTAACTTCGAACTGTTTCATTTGTAATTTCGAATTGTAATTACAGTGGTGTCTAAAAAGCGTTTGAAATGTTCCGTCGTCGGGGAGCACCAGCTCGCCTTGAACTCCGTCCGGCGTTTTTTGTGGACGTCGCAACAGGATATGCGAGGCTGGCCCTTAGGAACTGCTGGTTATTCTGCGCCCTCGCAAACTTACTTGATGCCCTTGATGGATATAGCTTTGGGAGTTTGTGGAATGTGGCTGAGCGTCCCGAAATACGAAATGCAACGTTTAGCGTGGATATTATATACCCTCTTGTGATACATACCTTATAACGTTATTGAAAATATAGACCTAGCTGTGGATATGGCGAATAAACCAGTCCATCTATAGTTGATACAGTGAACGTTATTGTCTTGTTAGTATGCATTGAATATGACGAAACAATAAGGAAATATTAATGTATTGACCTATATAGGACGCAAAATTATAATAAGATAATCGTGACAAGGTGATAACGCTAAACCTAGAAGATACAGATAGAGTACACTCGTTACTGGAGGTAATGTTGACTGGCTTATATCTAGAACAAATATGGCCGCTAAACACGTAACACGATGCCTACAATAATGCCGGCTTTAATGATGCCATGATGATTGGCATGCCCTATTGTGTTATATACTTGTAGGCACCGGTGATGCGAATATTTTATGTAAACCTGATTCATACCCGCCGGGCCGTAAACAAATATTAATGAAATGAGATAAAGATTAGGGCGATAAATCAAGAAAACTTACAGCTCCGCGTGTTTCTAGTTGCGCAATTGTCAACGGCATAGCAGCAGGCACCGGCATCGGAGAACACAATGTGGTGGACGTTTCACGGAACTGTGCAAGGAACTGGAACCGGCGTCTTGTAAATAATGAGGTGAGGAGGATCGTGTATGTGTGTCGCGGACGCCGGTGAGGCACTGAGGCTCGGCGCGGCCCGCCGGCCGCTCCTGCATTGCGGCGCGCAGTCGCTCTCGCGCGCGCATGACCTTGGCATTGAACTTGGCAAAAGACCGGCGCGAGGGGGGCGCCCCCCGCACTCCCCGGGGGATGTAATGCACCGGCAGCTGCACCGCCCCTCCCGCCCTCCTTCCGCTATCGAGCCCCGAGCCCGAATCCTATATTATGTATGTAGGAGGCGGCCATTTTTATTCTGACTTCAAAAATGCAGAAGGATCCCAATTTGTCGTGTGTTTGAATATTCAGTGAATTATATAAGTACCTCTATACGATTTCAAGGATTTTTGTTTTTTAGTAAGGGATTTTTCAGAGGTGCTTCTAAATAAGATTGGCTAATGAACTGATGAAGAATAATTTCACATTGATTCCATCAATTATTCTTACTCTTCAATTTCCAATAACCAACCAACCTAAAATAGTGCCAAGTTAGGTTTGTCTTTAATGATCACAATCCCGTTTGAACATTCTATTAGGAAATTAGATGGGAGTCATGTGAGGTATGTGGTCACCATGACAAGTAAGTGATGCGGGCTGGGCAATCCCGCGTGTGCCTCTCGTTTGTAAGGAAGCGCTATAACTCATGGAAATGGGCTTGGTATCTAATACCTACTGACAATTGAAGATAATCGCTCGCTAATCTACCAATGCTTTCAAGGATGTGTGGGTGTGTAGTGTAGTAGGTATACCCTATACAATATCATAAAATATTTTCTTGAAGATTATTATTTAGATTATCTTGAATGCTCCAAGAATATTCCTTGTCAAACTAACGCCTACTCCGCATCCCCTAGGACCTAGGGGTTGATTTTTTTTTTGGTATATTATTTAATTTCACAGTGCCGTGTGTATGTATGATATGTATGGCAAAAGCAATGCAAACCTTTCAGTCTATTTTTAACCTTAGAGTTTTCACTGCTGTGTGGATTGTCCAACATTATTACTTCCATCCATACTGAACTAATAAATTATTCTCTAAACAGAATAATAAGTCGGCAAGTGGTGTGGACCGCTCGAGGCATCTGATGTAATGTCCACCGCAAAAAACTACTCGCACATGACTTTGGCACTAACTTTGGCTTTAGTGTTAGTATTACCCAATATGTACCTGGTCCTATGGAATATAAGCTCTTTTCGGTAGGTCTATATCAGATCGACCAGCTTGAATAACTTGTTCATTTGTGGATTTACTCTTTGTATTTGATCCATTCGGATATAAATGTAAGTATTATTTCAATTTAGTTAACATTGTTTGTATTATTAATTTACATGCTTTAATACTTTGGAACAGGTTCATTAATATTTTGTTTTATATCAGTTCTCCCTCTTCTTTGTTTTTGCACTAACAGATACTAAAACTTTATTAAATAATAATTCAACATTTATTTTTGGTCTACTTTGTTTATATTTTAATGGTAGTCCATTTAAGATTAACTCCATAAAATATAAATTATTTTTTGTCGTCTAGCTAAAATAATCTTATAATTTATGGTACTTACCTAAGCCTTTTTCCTATTATTGTGTTTGAAAATTAGTTTGAATTTTTTATCGATAATTTTTGCAACTCATTTGAAATTTGATAAATAAATAGGAAAAGACCAATTTTTGCAACTCACTTGAAATTTAATAAATACATATGAAAGGACAAAGGGTAGACCCCTGCGGAACACCATTTTAACTACAGTTAAGATTCAGATTCAATAACTTTATTTCTTTAGGCTTACAAAATAAGCACTTAGATAAGTCAAATTTCATACAGATAATCATTATAAAAAATAAATACTTTGTTATTGATTTCTCTTCACTTCAATTTTTTATCCACTTCTTCTTTTTCACTTTTTCCACAGAAGTGAAAAAGAAGAACCCGAAGACCATTCCCCATTAATGAACCGCTCTAACTGATTGATCTAGATCTATGTAATATAATAAACTAACGATAGATAGATCTGTCGTCCTGAGGATATAAGTTAGATTAATTGTTTGAATTTTTTTGTGTAATTGATTCTAATTTATTCCTTAAATATAATTGTGTCTGTTCATGTATCTGAATGTAAGTATCTATAGTATAACTAATCACGTAAAAAAAACACCAGCATTACTTATACGGAAAGAAATACAAAGAAAATATCCCTTATGCCTTCTTTAGAATAATGAAAGCAAACAGCTCTGGTTGGGAAAGGTATATCAGACAAACCTGACGCGTGTAGGGAAGCTGGGGGCCACAGATCGATCTACTTGCGCGCGCAATAGTGCCCCTTGAGGGGGAGGGGGTATGTCCCCTAGCCAACCACCCCCTATCCCTTGAGCTAAATACATCAAGAGCCCGGGAATGGACCTAGCTACTGATTAATTGGAAATTAATTTTGAAATTCACCGATATCGATAATGATTTTTGCTGGTTAGTACTATAATATTTTGCTTCGAGATTAATTACTTTAAAAGCATCATTATTTATCATATTTACGACTCAAATAATTGAAATGAATGCTTTTTCGACCAGAGTCTATAGACAGGCATACTAATAAAATGCAGATGTGGCAGATAATATCGTAAAAAAAATGTATGTAAAAAAACTGAAATGCTCTCCGGCGGCAGATGTAATATTAATTTATAATGGCTCCAAGCATTGTTATAACTGTTATAAGTTAAATAAATACGTACTCGAAATATGATTTAGGTAATATGATACAAACAAGTCATATTACGAGTATTTATTTTTCTTATACACGCTTTGATGACTTCTTAGCCAAGCAAGATTTACATATACAATATACAAGCTTTAAATATTATTTTAGAGTAAAGTAAAAAGAAGCACTTATCGTCAGTAGGTAGAGTGCTAAATTTGGAGCCAAAACTAAAACCATACAGTAATTTGCGCTTACATAAGTACCTTATTATTATGAAGGTTATGAAATGGAAAGTTTACGTCTGGATTCTCAACAAATCCGACTTCAGTAAGCTGGTATAGTTAACTCCACTGCTATAGAATGTGAACTTAACCTTTACCACGATCGCGTGAAGGGCAAAGGTCAAAAGCGCTGTTTGTGAGTACAGTCAGCAACTTTAGCAGCTTATATCGATTCTCTTACATTTTTTTATTAAATATGCTAATACGTTTGACCGCCATCTCATATTATTCGAATCTGTGTGAAATATGTTTCAGATTTATTGCATCATGTATGTTTTTAATTCATCAGAATATAATTAGAAATTCAAACTGAAATTACTGACGGTATACAGCTTTAAAAATGTCTAGTTTTGTGTTCCCGAGAGGTTAGGTTAGAATGCTCGTATATTGTTTTAGACTGGACACGTAATGGGGTTTTATAGGATTTTCTGCGGCTTTATGTCCCGCGTTTTTGTCTTTACTTGTAGGCAAAAGATCTTGGGCGGATTTAAATGAAAAAAAAAAATGCCTAACATTTTTTGAGCGCGTCACGTCATTTCAATTCAATTAACTGTAGTAAACACCAAAATAACATTAGGTACAATTTTTTTAATCCTAAGGTTTTTTTGTGGCACATTTTAAAACTTTTTACTAAATTTATACATAGATTTTCAATTTATTAATCAAAATATTTAGCTCGAGGAACATCACATCACTGATGAGACTGTGTCGTTGTTGCTTCGACAATGATAGTAGCCAGGGTCATGTGTTGTCCATGCTGTCCCATGGAGAGACGGGATTAATTAAGGATTTACTTTGATAGATTTTTTCAATGTGTATTTCATATCGTTTTTGTTCTACAAACAAATTTTTTGGATCATATCTGATTTTTTTAACGGAATTGTAACTAAATATTTTAATCCTGCGGTGACCTGTGTCACATAGGTAATTCATAAACATTATGTATATCAGCAGGAATCTCTCATAACACAGGTATTATCATTGAATACCTATCTACCTTTTGTATTATTTTTTATTTATTTCTATTTATTCTCCAACTTATTTGTAATTGTAACAATTTCAATTTCCTACAATTTCAGCTTGATTACCTCTGTGAGAGAAAATATACTTATATTTACTTATTATTTAATTTTTATATTTTGCACCAGACCAGACTCTCCGCTTAGTAACGCCCAAATCTTTTATATAATTGAGTAACTTTTACAATTTACCACCAACATCTCTCCGGCTACGTGGGCGGCTGCCGGAGTCGTGGGCGGCCTGGGCTTTGGGCGGATCGATCGACGATCCTATTATTTTCCTATTCTACGTCAGGTGATAATGAAATATTATTAAGTTGGAAAATCTCTCGGCTTGGCTGAAACTTCAAACCATCTTGATATTTTTTATCACTTTTTTGTGTCGGTGGGATGATGTAGACGCGCAAGGGAGAATATTATTTTTAGGTTCATCATCATCATCATCACCAGCCTATAATAGTCCACTGCTGGACATAGGCCTCCCCTAATGAGCGCCATAGATGGCATCATTATTTGGGGGTTATTGCCCATAATCCCCACGCTGGGCATGCGGGTTGGGGATCGCAGTTCGGTGTAGTTGTTCTGCAGAAGGCGCTGCTGCCCGACCCCCGCTGTGTTTCCCTTAGTCGCCTCTTACGACACCCACGGGAAGAGTTGGGGTGGTGAAATTCTATGCCGGCACCACACGGCTAATTTAATTTTTAGGTTAAGTAAGTTAAATATCTTTCCTTTGTACTGGATGCCAAAAGCGTAGGACAGAGGAGGCTGGCAAAGGAGACCTATAACCTGGGTGACATAAAGGGTCTTATGATGAAATCTTATGATGAAATTATCCTATTAAAATATTCTTGAGCTCCGTGAGCTTAATTGTTTTAATTGCAAATTCTAATTTCAATTCGGTTTAGTTATTAATTTGTAATTAACTTTGTAATAAAGATTTTTTAATAAAATATGTATACTTCTATTGCAATTTAAAATAATATTTAGTGGTATTATTACTCAGCGACCACATCACCCATAAGAAAATACAAGACATAACAATATCGATCGGAATTTTTAAACTTTATTAATATATTTTTCACGTGAAACCACAAAACCTGCATAAGTTTACGTGATAGGCTTTCAGGGGTTGTACATTGCTATTGTATTAAGTGAAAAATAAATGAAGTACCTAACCCAGGATATCAACATCGCGTATCAACTGTATACCTCCGTGGGTGGGTAGCGAAGACTCGTGGGCGGCCTTGTCCTTGAGTCGGATCGATAGGCGCGCGCCCAGCTGAGCGCCGCCGCCCGCCCTACGTCGCAGGTTTGCAACTTTGTGTGGGAGCGAGTTTACAGCATTTCCTTTGTCACGTTGGATGTACGTTTATGCTAATAAATTATAATCTGTATTTTTATATATTTGCTGTATGATGATCGAGACTGTCTTCAGTTTAAGAACTGACAATTCTCGTTTCCAAATTCAATCTTATTTAATTTTGTAAGGTCGAAATTTAATTCTATTTCAAGAAATTTTTAATAATTTTATAGCTTAAAAATATATAGACATTTTTAGATTCTATATGACGTTTTGTTTAACAAAAATCGAAGTCAGTTGTACTGCCCTTCCGGGGTGCATGTAATTAATTTTAGTGAAAACTATACTAACCATTCACTTAGAAAATAATGTACATAAAAGAAATTTGAAGAATCCAAGGGGCTTGGAGATAAATTTACCTGCCCTCTATAAATGTAGACTTTAAACTTTAGTTAATTTAATTACCTACGCATCTATGCGTTGATTTATCAGAATGCACTAAATTTACCTATATTACAATATATTACGGATATGCGATTGAATACTTACGTACTTGGGTAGCCAAGTCCAGTTTATTTTATCATAACTAAAGTTAGAACTATAAATAATTTCCTAATATTTGTATTGTTTCCCCTTAGTTACTCGTACGTATTTACATTCTACATAAATACTCAAATAGACATTATACGATAGTGAATGACGCATATGTATAACAGTATTACGAATATGCGTCATCCAGGGCGACCACTCTTTACTTATGTAGAGAACGTAGCTATAGCAGCTATAGGTAGGACCTACGGAATAGTGCTGCTGATTTTATTGAACTTCCAGTCTTATGAATATGAGTCATCCAGGGCGACCACTCTACTTATGTAGAGAATGTAGCTATAGGTAGGACCTACGGAATAGTGCTTATTTTATTGAACTTCTATTCTTATGAATATGCGTCATCCAGGGCGAGAACTCCTTAATTATGTAGAGAAAGTAGCTGTAGGACCTACTGAATAATGCTTAGGTATATATTTGGACTTCCACGATATAATAAATATGTGTCATCCAGGGCGATCACTGTTTACTTATGTAGAGAATGTAGCTATACCTATATAGGAGTTACTCGTAAGTGCTTATTTATTTTGACTTCCACAGTCTCGTGATAGATCCGGCCTGTTCGTGGGCCCCTTTCATAAGAACTTAAAATCAAACTCCGGAAATAACTTAAACCGAGTAATGTCACGAACAAAACAAAAAAAAAACAAAAGTAAACCATATACCGTAGTTTTGGATAAAAACTACTACGATATCCCAAAAATAATGTTCAAACAATGATTCGAAGAATATTAAATAATAACAAGAAAAATAGGTACTATACAGAAGTTGCTGAAAGTTTGATTTAAACTTTCAGAAAAGTTCAATACCTATTTATAAAAGAAACTAAAAGTACGATTACTCAACTCGAACTGCGTTATGAAATTGACGTAATTCGGTATTAGCGAAGAGTAAAGTTTCACAAATAGTTACTTAGCTGCCAATAAAGGTTTGTGATTGTGCGTAATCCTTGAATATAACTTTTTTTATACTACCATGGAGGAAAACAGGCATTCGGCCCGCCTGAAGAAAAAAGTTATCGCATTTATATAAAAAAAATGTTTTTACTGTCTCCCTTAAACATTTGATAACAATATTTCAATATGGAAAAATCATCTCCGAATCAATTCAAATGACTACATAACGGGAACAGTATTTTGAATCACAAATAATCTATTGCACAACATCCAACCCGTACCCATCATAAATATTATTTCCAAAGAGCGGCGCAATTCACCCCTTAGCTCTCAGCGAGGGGTGGGTGGCCCGATCGATAGGGGCGACACCCACGCACCCGCAGCCTCCCCTGACCTAAATCAGAGGGGATGGGAACAAGAAGTGCGAGAGAGACAGGGATAAATGAGTGCACTCTGTCATGCAGGCGCATTTGAAGGGCAAAGCGCATTTCTAATCGAATGTTCTGGATGTACCTACTTATTCGTATGTACTGGTTGATTTATGTTATGTTAGTAAAGAATAACCATCCCTTATCTTTTGATGCAGCTTGATAAAGAATAATTAGCAATATATTGGACTGTTATAACTTATTATCTTTAGTTTTTCACTTAGGTTAATTAGGTTGTCTATCAATTTTTCCTTACGCAGGATAAACTCAAGACGTGCACATTATGCATGTTCATTTTTCAGAGTAAGGATATCTATTGTTAAATTCTATTTTTTTTTCATCTTCTATCGTTAATAATTTCAATAGAATAATATAAAGCCGATATTTTCCTTATGTTTAAAAACTGAGCGATTTGAAATCTAACAAATCGTTATAACGATCTAAAATCTATCACTTCGCCGCCCCCACCGAATAATATGGTTACCGACTATTACGATAGAAGTGTTTTTATTTGAAATAATTGTTCCTGAGGTGCGATTACACCTTGTGAATTTTTTTCAGGCAAATCGTACGAATAGTTCTTGAGATAGGCTTTTTGTAATGGATTTTACTTTATTATTAAACGAAAAATAAAAACAACATTTTGATCCGAACAACATTGCAACAGGTTAATACTCACTCCTCGGTTTCTCGCTTTTTGTTGTAAGATGCGATTGCGATTTTATTCGGGAAAGAAGTATAAAACTTAGTTTTCGTAAAGTAGAAAACCCTCTTATTCGGGTTTTCTTTGAAGTTCTTTATTACAGTATAGTTAATTACTATATTTAATTCAAAATATCTGCAATGGTTACATCTATTAATGTATTTTTAATATAAAAAAAGCCATCGTAATCTATGTAGGGATAGTAGGTTGCGATGATTTACTCACTTAATGACAGATTATGAAATCCCGAGATGTGGCTTTGGCAAGCTTATAGTAGCCAAAGCGACGTCTTTTAACATCGCTCTCATTTCGTCTTAGGTAAAAAAAAGTGATAGCACATGACCCTCACCCAGCATGAGCTAACGTCCAACGATGATAATATTGTGCTCTAATTTAGAAGCCCCCATTGTTTTCTACTCTTTGCCAAGATTTCGAGTGCTTGATATTAAAATCCTAACCACCAAAAAGAATGAATACTGCAGATCAAAAACAAAAGCGGATACTGCATAACAAAACGACCAAACACACTCGCAAGGGCTACAGAATCCTACCGAGATCTGTACACGAGCCAAAATAATGTGCCAGAGACAAAGCTGCTGAAAGCTGATGAAGATAAGGTATCGACAAATTTCCAAGAGAGGTAGGAGTAAGGTAGGATCTAAGTTTTTTTAAACAAACCACCCGGACCCTTCTACACAAACGAATTCTTTATAGCTACCAGAGAAGCAATCATCACAGTTCTCACAATGATATTCAAGGAAATAATAAATCTGAAAAAAAAAACTGAATCATTATCTTATCCATACAAAGAGGATTAAAATTCCACAAGTAATTATTGGGCAATCAGCTTGATGACAAGCATATACATTATAAAATATTTTCCAAAACAATTGTTGGCCGGATACCAAGCCTTTAAAACCCTAGAACACAAAAAAAAGTATGGCATGGTGATTGCTAAGGCAACTAAAGCAGTTAAAATACAAGGATCATTAGAAACATTTACAAATTTAGCTCTACAACCGTCAAACTGGAAAAGAACGAAAGCCGATCTAGAGAAAATATTTCAAAACCTCAATTGGTAGAATTATGGCCTAAAAATAAATGTAGATTATACTAACATATTTAAGGTTTGCCGATGATCTGATAATTCGGTCCAATAAGCCTGAAGAACTCGCTAATAATGATACAAAGAAAGTGGAAAAGTAGGGCATCTACATTTAATAGTCTGAAAATTAAGTTTAACCAATAACACTCAATAACACTCAGCACAATAAAGTCGGTTTGTTAAGAAATATACTTATCTCGGAAAAATCTTTATCTGCTATAACTTTACCTCACCAAATTATCTAACAACAAAATAAATAGAAACAAGAATAGATAATGCTTGAAAGAGATACTGGTCATTTAATAAATAATAAAAAACAAAGAGCTTTGTCTGAAAATTTAAAGGAAACTTTAAAATAAATGTATTCTTCCAATGTTTTAATTTAAGAAACCAAACATGGGACCTGAGGAAAGCGCACAATAGAAAGTTGGATGTTTGTCAGATTGGTCGGTGATAGGTCTTTAGAGAGAAGTTTGCTATGAATACAACCAGGCAGAGTATAATCTTTCTTTCTTTCTTTCTATTATAGAAGAATAACTGTAGATCGGTCAAACTTTAAGAAGAACTGAAAAGTCGAATAAAACTATTACCTACATTTACGACTACATTACCCAGGAATCAAAATAGAAAATTTGGACGAGATTTCAAAAGGTGGAAATAAGACATAAATAAAATCCATCACTGGAAAGACAAGAATTGCCAAGGATAGAAACGAATGGAAGAAGCTAGAAAAGGCATGTGTAAACTAGGGCAAACAGATAACATGTCCTAGTATATAAGACTTAAGAAATCATTGTACGTTATCTGCATAAACATCATTATTTTATCTCATTTCCACGATCACGGGCCATACAGAGTCTCGGTCCTTTGGGAGGCATGCGTGGGGCCGTAGCCAACAAAACAGAGGCCCTTTATGAGAGATAATTTTAAAGGCTGGGCTACATAGAACGGGTATAATCCTCGTTTGCACAATATGATATACTCGAAAATGATATCCATGATATCTTTCAGGTGTAGAGACTATAAGCATAAAGAAATAAAATGAAAAAAAAGAATTTTTGGGTCTGGGAGACAGTGCGGACGCCTGACATAATTGAAAACTGTTAAAAGTGGCAGACTGTGGCTTGTCGAATGTCGGATGGATTACTCAAAATATAGGCTTAAATGCCGGATATAAACAATACCTGCGCAAACGTCTTTGGCGTTATAACGAGGGTTTTTCTCGTTATAACGCCATTAGGAACCTCCACCGCCGAGTCTACACCTTAAGATGCATCTCTTGCGACTCCATTCAGAACGGCCAATGAAGCGCAACCAATAAGTGTGGTTCTGGTTCTTTTAGAATACCACAGCTTAAGGTTCACGTCCAGATTTACGTCTCCGCAAGCGGAGACGAGCACTAGAACTTCCCTGGGAGCACTCGGTATCGGTGGTTATCACAAAAATCTTTTGAATATCTGTAATAATAGGATAACTTTTGTATTTCCTTCGATTTTCTTTTAATACCGATTCCCAAAATGCAAATAATTTTACAGTAACCTATTTTCACATTCACTAAACTTATTATCTTCTGCAAGGAATATAAACGTATTGCAAATTTACGTTATTCATTTAAGCTTAATTGAATACCGAACAAAATGGTAACATTGCATTACCGATACAACCAACATCACTATTTTGAGTTCAATAAGATCGCGAAGGCCTATTACTGTACAAGCTATTATCGACAATTTCCGCGAATAAAATTGTAATGTTACTTTACGGTGTAAAATTATGGTCTTGATTCTGGTAAAACATATTTTTATTTATTACTCTGCATTCGTAAACACAGTTATAATTTAAATTATATTGCATATACAAAAAAAATATTGCTATCTTTTGGTATTAAAATGAACCCGATAAGTAAAGTATTTTAGGAGTTATTTAAAAAAAACGGTTTTTTATTTTTCCTGTAAAATTTTGTTTTTTTGATTACGATTTTATTCGGTGGGGGCGGCGACTTATAATTTTCAGATCGAGATTTTTTTATAAATTTTTAAGCCATAATATTTTTTTAATTTCTTATTTCATTTGATTATTGTGAAATTTTTACGATTTTCTCATTCTTTTCTAATTACGCGTACTGAAACCTGTTATAATTATTCAGAACCGAATACTATGCAACTTCCTTTATTGTCTCGTGGCTTAATTAGAGCATCTCATGTATGGCCTTGAGTTTCCACATTCACGATAACCGGTTAATTTATAACTCTTTATTTACCATAATACGTGTATAATAATACCATGCACGTGTTTCTGATTAATCTGCAGAGAATATGCAAATAAATATAAATATTTCAACTATGGATACGTTATTTGATAGTAGAATACAATTTTGAATTTGTTTCAGTTTTTTTTTTATTTTATGTAATATACAAATACAAATATTCTTTATAGCACACACAAGAGATACAGGATAGAAAACGACAAATACAGATTGAATGTAGCAAAGGGCGGCCTAATTTCGTATTATAAAATAAATTAATGCATAAAATAGCATTCTGTTCTTCCACATTCGGTTCAGCTTCTCGGCCTTGAGATTTTGACATAAAAGTATAACCGGTGAATTAAAACTCGTTTAGAGAAATATAATCGCAGTATGCACGTGTTTTTGATTATATCCATTTTAATTTATAACACTAATTTGAAATGTATTTCAAACGTTATTAATTACCTAGATTCAAAATCACGCACCGATGCGATATCACTTCAGGCTTGGCGTGGCCATCGCAAACAAACCAAATAGGTATTCAGAACTTTGGAACTTGTAAATAAATAACTAACTTCAATAGCTACCTACTGTGAAAGAATTTATCGGCACATAATGGAATATACATATCTATATCTATCTATCCCATTATAGACACGTTACTTTACAATAAACACAGTGTTTATCTTACGATAGTTGATTTGATGGAATTTTGATATGTGAGTGAAAACAAAAAAAAATATGGCATTGTTTTTGGCGATTCCCAATATGTATCTAACTCAATTTTGGCAATAATGCTAGTTACTGCATTTTTTACAAGGACGGTAGCACAGACTACATCTTAAAGGTGCATCAAACATAAATCAAGGTATCTTGTTACCCAAACTTGATAAGTGTTACTTGTATATAAGTAATCAACATGTGTTTGTTCTGTAGATTAGTGCTGAGTGATGTGATGACGTGAGTCGCGTAAGAACTGCGCAAGGTGAGACCAAATTGCTACTCTGTTGGATTGGAGGATCCATTTTGTTGTTTAGCAGACTGCCGAGTACCTAATACAGCTGACATTGTCCATTCTGCAATGTTATACCTATTTGTAAGCACCAGGCACCAATAGAATACATGCCTTGTACCTAGGAAACGCGTTAGTACTTCAATATCTATACCTAGGTACGATAACAAACATACGACGCGGCCATATCGATCTACACGTCAGATGGAACACAAGTCTTTTTAAAATATATTTTGAAAATTATGCATGTGCCTACCTGCTGGGTAATCTTCATAGCTGGTACCACTCGCGTCACTGCGCATTTGGCCCTTGTTTAGTGATTTGTTCGTTTTGTGGGAGGAGGGCGCGCGAGAGGAACTATCCAACGCGGCGGTGCGCGGCGGAATCGCTCGGCCTCGACCTTGGCCGTCAAACCCGCGCATGCGCCCCGCGTCACTGCGAGCCCCCCTCGCTCCCCGCCGCCCCCTTCTCTTCAATTATGTCATTATGTGCCGCGGCGAGTTGCGACTTAGCAATGTTTGCTTGTGTGCTCTTGTTGCCAAACAGTTGATGCTAGATCTAGATTTTGATTACACTTTGCATTCGTCTAAAATGACGAAACACTAAATTTTTAATTACACTTCCGCAGTGCATTTAGGTACCTATACAAATAGGTTATAAATTCCTTGAATATAAGTTTACAGAGGCAAATGAACAAAATATTTAGACTGAGGATATGACTTGAATCATATAACATAACCAAGTTACTTAAAATAAAATCAATTTTTAACAAAACATAAAATTTTATTATAGTCCACTTGACTTCGAGTAAGTAGATTACTTACTATAGGAACATAGATATTAGTATTAGTCACCAGAATGTTACCTAACACTGCATGATTTGCGAATTATAATGAAGTTCCTACTATAAAGAAGTACTATTGAAACAGTTGCTTTATAGATTCGTATTATAAAAACAAAAATTTTAAACCATCCACACCTTAGAATAACACAATATCTTATAGCTAAAACAAAGCAGAGCTTGTGTTATGGCCACTAAATGACTCATATACTTAATACAATACATCGATATATTTTTTGTTAAACTTACAACCAACCAATCATAGACATTGTCCTGTAAAACCAGGAAATTTTGGTCAACCCACTCAAAACCCATTCCTATTAGTTTATGATCTATGTAAAACTAGATGAAACGCTTTAAGATTTATTAGCAGATAATTTATAAAAGCAATAAGTATATGCCTGTCTGTAGTTGGCAATAAGTAGAAAGAATACTTCAAAACCTGTTCTGTGAACACTTGATCGAGCAAACGGCGAGTTTAGGCATTGACTTAGGTCTGCCAAAAGTCATACGCCTTTTGATTTAGTAAGTCGTTCAACTCAAACCATGGATCTTGTCCCAACGGGTGCGAGTGCGTAATCGTAAATAACATCAACATCATCAACATCACCAGCCTATAATAGTCCACTGCTGGACATAGGCCTCCCCTAATGAGCGCCATAGATGGCATCATTATTTGGGGGTTATTGCCCATAATCCCCACGCTGGGCGTGCGGGTTGGGGATCGCAGTTCGGTGTAGTTGTTCTGCAGAAGGCGCTGCTGCCCGCCCGGTGTGTTTCCCTTAGTCGCCTCTTACGACATCCACGGGAAGAGTTGGGGTGGTGAATTTCTATGCCGGCACCACACGGCTTCGTAAATAATAATAAGATTTTATTCTGCAAATATCACAACATTTTTTGTCATTTTGTAAAGTCGAGTACAGTCACCGAAAACAAGAATCGTCAAGTGCGAGTGTAAGTCGCGAGGGTTTTGAACTTTTTTCGTATGGGTAGGTATGGTATTATAGGTACTTATTAGTATTATATAATAGGTATATTATATGTACGAAGAGAAAAATATCTAAGTAATTTTCTATTTCTTATATTCTAAAATAAATTGTATGAAATTTGACTTATCTAAGTGCTTATTTTGTAAGCTTATAGAGCTTAAGTAAGTTATTGAAATCTGAAATCTAAAATTGACGACCTCTATGGGCTCTACGACGCAGGAGGTTGTGGTTTGATTCCCACCTCGGGACTAATATTTGTACGATCTGCAGATATGTTCAGGTGATCTGGTCGTTTACTACGTGTACAAAAAAAATCTATGTAAATGATACATTGTATGTATTTTAAATGTAACAGTAGTCTCTTCTTAGCTTGGGACTAGACGGACAATCCACACAGCATCATCTAGTTAAAATCATCATCTGTTTATTGATTAAACATATTATAATCACAGGCACCAGTTACAGAGATTAATATGTAATTTTCATTAATATAACCCCTATTTTACATTGTAAAAAAATATTGCGTCCCCACCGGTAACCAAAAACACACACGAAAATATAAAAATATTTTTTGATTAAAATAAACAAACTTTATCTAGGCATCATTTTATGCCTAATATCCATAGTTCGAGAACCATGGTTGAAAAGTACTAGGTGAGCAGAAGTTCATAAGAGATAATGATCCAAGAATAAAATTATTATATTATTATGTATTTTTCTTTTGGTTTGTGTATATTTTAGGATCGGGGTTTTATACTCTATTGAAAGCCGTGCTTAGTTCACCAAGGTGCACCAAGTCTACCGTGGTGCGTAGCACTTAATGCACCCAGGTGAATTAAGTCTACCGGGTGGGTGTACTTTGATCACCCAGGTGCATTAAGTCTACCCTGCGTAGCACTTAATTCACCCAGGTGATTTACTTCAGGCGAATTAAATCTACCCGACCACTTTTTGGCCGCCTGTCTTCCTTTTTATAATCCTAGGCAATTTAACAACGGTAGATAAGATAGATACACCACTAGATATATTATAGAGTTTGGAAACAGGTGATGCGGTGGTAGATATACATTATTTCTTGTCATCATACGACACCTATTACTTTACTCATGTATTTGATCCAATAAAATATTACTTTACTTGATGCAATAATATAAGGTACTATCTTCCAGCCCAAGGCAATGAAATCTAATAAATGCTCGCATCGCCGCGCAGTGATGTACCTAATCTCATTGTTGATTTACCTGCAACCGCTATGCATGGGCAAACCCCTCGTATTCATAATAGGTTGCTTACTCGGCTCCGGTGACCTATGAATTTCCCATACAAACATAATACCAAAATGATTTGGAGTTTGAGCATATTTTCACCGTGTACTGCTTAAATTGTATTAGAATAGTATTTATCTAGGTTGCTTAAAAAAATTCACTGAAATTAAATTAAACCAAATCGCATTTTTTTCAAAGAAAACACGTTTTCTTATTGTTTGTGTAGATAGACCATATTTAGCTTATTAAGCTTTTGGTAGGAACCTAGATCAATAAATAAATAAATAATGATGGATAATCCACACAGTATCATCTAACCCCAAGAAAAGCAAAGCTAATTAATCAATAATTAATTAATTTATTAATTTCATAAATACTATAGTAACATAGGGCAAAAAGCCTTTATTAACAAATAAAAACTAGTATTTACAATTGAGCTAACTGCAGACTGTTGCGAACAAACTACAGGTAGCTCAACTACTATAATACTATAGTAATACAAATAATAGCAGTACATGGTGAAAATATGCTCAAATTACAAATAATTTTGGTATTATGTTTGTATGGGAAATTCATTCGTCACCGGAGCCTTAAAGTAAGTATTGCTATTCCTCACTCTGTCTTCTTCTATTAACTTAAGTTAGAGTGAGACATCACACTAGGTACTTAGCAACTTTTTTCAGTGAGCTGACTTTAACACTGACAGATGATTAGGGGAGATATCTTTATTCTTTATTGTACACGCATCAAAACATAGCATGAACTTAAACTAAAAGGGTATGTACATAGGCGAACTTAACCCTAAAAAGAGTTCTCTTATCTTCATACTAGGATATTGACTTACTTTTCCTAAACATTTATCATCATAACCAATAGGTAAGTAGGTTAGGAAGATACGGTCCTTTGTATCTGCTCCGTGGTGTTTTCCATACAAATTTACTATAAATTGTGACTTAAATCTTGACAATAATAATTAATAATAATTAAATATCTGTTTAGCTGTATCTCTTAAAACTTTTCTCCTTTTACTGAAATAGGTACAATTGGTACTGAATATTTTGGAGTTGAGATAAGTATTCCTCAAAGGGAGTACTTACTAGAAATTTAAAAGAACTGCAGTAACCGTATCTACCTCAAACCTGCCTAGGCCCCATAAAGAATAGACATAGACATATCATTTATTTGCCACTACATACCTACACAACACTTAATTTTAATATTTACAGAATAAGGAACACAGATACAATACATGAAAAAAAAGTTATTAAGTATAGGTGACCAATGTGTACTGCAGTACCTAGCAAATGAGTCAGCATAATGCCAACTATTATGAACAGAAGGCGCTGTTATTCTGCCTAGACCAGAACTAGAACAATCACAGGACCTTGCGATAATAAAATATTAAATTGAAAAATATAATGTACACACTTGATCAAATAGCCTAGCCAACTCTGTTTAGGTATTACTAGCGCCATCTCTGAGTATCAAACAAAACTATTATATGAACCACTTTTCCTATTTTACGCACGTGAATGAACGGTAGCAATATGGGTTAACCCTCACCGTTGTCTGCTATGCTAGTTAATGTAGTATCGCTTTATTTCAATAGATAGCGCTTTTCGTAGTAACCTTTTTGAGGAAATTGGAGCCTTTTCACAATTAAATATCCAATCAATCCTCGGTTTACTAGGTCAGAAATAGCAAATTTCAACTTCTAGGCCGAAATCGCAGTATTCTGTTCCAATTGGGCCAAATCAGCCAGTGATTTTGTAGAAAGCGAAAAACAAAGCTTGGTATTTTCATATCTATATTATTTTCTTAAACAATAAAATTACAATTAAGGAACCAAATTAGAACTAATGTTTACAATTGAGCTTACTACAGTCTGTTACAAACAATCTACAGGTAGCTCAACTATAGCAATACCAGTCGGAAGTTGCACGATTTAAAAATGGTTAGTGTAATTGATATTATACATAAATGTTTTTTTACTTAATGTAACTAGTTATGGTGTAAAAAATAAGACTATAATTATAAAAAAATATGCCTTATTAATAAGCTAATTTTAAAGCTCATTTTATTAATAAGCTATTTAGCATGTCATTTTGAACAACATAGGTATCTTTTACCCGTAATCAATAAACTTAAAAATTCTTATACAATACACAAAATAAATTACATTTTTGATGAAAAATCAACGGTTGTTGGTAAATTGGCTTGCAGGTTCGCTTGGCTTGTGGAGGCGCTACTCGAAGGTCTTTCAGTATCGTTGAAGGTTTCGTTGGTGACTCCTTGCGAGGCTGCAAGTTTTCTTATCCTGTAAATTTATAAAAATCTGCACTTAGCTACATTTCTCATACATTCATACATGGCTGTGATGTATATATTTCATGCAGTGACTAATAAATAACTAATCTAAACATTTCTTATTTAAAAAAAATTATGTTTTCGCACTCTGTGAATCTTATGGTCCCAATGAAGAGTGCCATTAATAGTGTTCAATGAGACGCATTTGTCTCATTTTTAGGCTACACCATGTTAGTGTCTACTGTCATTCTATGCTTTTATCTTTACGGAGTCAACGATTCTCGAAATCGTATATCGTAAGCTTATAGGTACAGCCTAAGGTACAGCCCATACTAAAGCCTTTGCACTAGCTTGCTTTGAAACTCGACGATGCAATGTGAAACTGTCCACCATCCTACTAATATTATGAACGCGAAAGTTGAATGTTTGTTTCTCTTTCACGCAAAAATTACTAAACGAATTTTGATAAAAATAGTACACAGAGTTGATGACCTGGAATAACATATAGGCTACATTAAATCCCGAAAGTCCCACGGGATAGTTACGCGGGTAAAACCGCGGGCACCCAGCTAGTTATTACTAAACTTAAATAATTTATTATATATAATTAATAATTTCGTTACTTTGATCTGAGACACAAGTTGAGGAGTTTGTTGGCCGGAGCCTCTGCGAATAGCCACAGCAGGAGAGAAGCTATGGAGCTCCAGAATATCACACCAGCTGTTTCGTTTAACTGAAAACAAGTTATATCTTTAAATACATATCTAAAAGCTACTTGAAGGGAGATTAGTTAGCTGATGTCTGCTGTTAGCTCAATTGTAAATACATACCTACTACTTGTAATTTGGTTGAGTTGACTCAGTTGACTTGACTTCTTCGATATGGCAATATGTGTCTGATTTGCCACTTTTCTGCCAGTGTCTTTGGTTGAGTTATTTGCTCGTTATTTGATTGATATTTTCTCTGAGTATTTTCTTTGTTAATAATGTCATATAAAACAATATTGTGGATACAAAAGACCACAGAGTACATTATAATATACTGAAACAAAAGACTTAAACGCGCTCCGCATGTTACGGCGTAGACAACAATTTTGTTTTTTTTTCGTAGTCTGATCTATCAAATAAAAGATGACTCCGTGAATTTTCTATTAATTTAATTTTCAATTTGGTTTTCCCTGTTTTTTTAAAGATAAAATGTATTTCATCCAAAATATTTCAATTCTTCAAACTTTTGTTGCTACGACCCGATCTACGCCGTAGCCAAGCAAATCGAAACGTCAAAATGGTCTTTTAGCAGTATTTATTTTGAATGTTTTTAAACTTACGCGATCTGAACACAATAATAATGATTAGTAATTAAGCGTTTAGCGTATTTACCGCGTTTTTTTTCTTTCAACGTTTTAACACGTTTGCAAAAAAAAAACGCGATAAATACCCGTTAATTACTGATCATTAAGTATTTATTTTATTCAATTTTCTAAAGAAGATGTCTCGATGTATTCCATTAAATGGATAAATATTGTGTAGTAGCCACATTGAAACTATATCTCGATGTTGCCACTAACATTTCAAATTCCCATCCATTTCATTTGATACTGAAAAAACCTAGTATGAAAAATCTACTCACAATGTTAAAATAGTCGTTATGGTCCGGATTCCGGGTGGTGTACACGTTTCTCATGATGATAATCGCATGGGTCAGGTATATACCATAGGAAAGCCTGCTCAACGGGACCCAAGGATACCAGGTCAGGATGCCTTTTACTAACGCTGAAATCAACAAACACTCAATTATATAAGACAGAAAACTTTATCGGAATAAACGTAATGCTTTAGTCGGTTTCACCTAAAGATAGAATAAGAATAAGAATAAGAATCATTTATTTGCTTAAAACATCAGTATAAACATGATGTGAGCATGAAATTATGTAACAAATTGATGAGTGACCTTCATGTTTTGCCAGTTCTGGCGTGCAAATACATAGGAGAGGGCATACTACAGTTTTGTCACTAATGTGAGTCTTTTCTTATATAGATAATCAGACAAATAGGCTTTGTCGGTTAATTTTAACCTACCTACTCTAATAAGTCTCACAAACTGGTGCAACAAATCTTGCAAGATTATGAAGATCTTTATACTTACGGACTTGTCCGAAAACACAGCAAAGGACCAGCAATGCCAAACTGCAGGCCCAGGCAGGTCTGTTCAGGGCTGCATACACGGCGCCCTCTATCGGCTCGTAGCTCAGCCATAGGAATATGTTGCCTGTCACCATTATCACCAGCATGAGAGTTAAAGCTGTCAATGCGCCGAAGATTGACCAGCCCTGGAAAGATATACAGAGTCAACAATACAATAATAACAGTGCTCGCGATAAATAAATATCTAAATATCCGCAGATCGTACAAATATTTGTCCCGAAGCGGGAATCGAACCCGCAACGTCCTGTGTCGGAGGCGGAGTTCGTCAATATCTTATTTCTTATTTGATAACCCTAATAATATTATAAACGTGAAAGTTTGTAAGTATGGATGGATGTTTGTTACTCTTTCACGCTAAAACTACGGAACGGATTTTATGAAACTTGATACACAGATAGTTTATGACTTGGGATGTGACCGGCTCACGTCGCGCCCGTATCGCTTCCATTCGTCATCCTCTCGAGGAGATTTTACAATCTCCAACGACGAGAGGATGACTTTTCTACTTTACAGCATTACCAGCAGCGTGCCACGCTCACCCAGCAGGCGTCAAATGTGCAGCTGCCCGTAGTGTACGCATACGCACGCAACGCATACGACGACCTAAGCCACACTAACGATGAAGTCCCTCGTTTAGGAATGATACGTTGGTGTTCTTCCAACACAAAGCAGGTTCGTAGCTAACCCGTTAGCATTCATAATGATGATTACCTTTGAAATCCTCTTCAACCCGATCTTTTCCTTATATGTCATGAAGAAGTAGCCACTGTAAACTCCAACCAGGTAGGCGGCGAACCGAGTGTGGCTCTTTATGTAGTTGCCGTGGAACTCGGGGTTTGCTCGAGGGTTTGAGACGAATCTGAAGAAAAGGTAAATCAATCAGGCATCTTGTACGACAGATGACAATCTAATGCATCACAAATCAGCGTACCTACCTAATGTGTACCATCTACATGATTAAATACGGTTTAAGTTGGAGATACCTAGATAGTATGTAAAAAAATATTTGCATATATATATATATTTATTTTTTATTTTGCACAAAAACAAAACGGATATTATGTGTGTGGAGAAAAAGACAGCTTCAGCAAGTTGCTTGCTGGTGTGGATGACACTATGACGTGACATTTGCTGAGACATGTCACATGAAGATCTGCTGTGACTATATTATTGTTGTGTTTATATATATTTTTTTGTATGTGCACCATATAAAACAGTATAACGAACAATATCTACTAATTAAATCTAGTGTGACACAATCGGCGGCCTTATCGATGTCTTACAGGAAGCATTCGTATGTATGTTATTCTGTACAGTATTTGTTTATATGTGCACTAAAATTATTTTTTAACAACCATAACTGTACTAATGGTGCCTGATATAAATAATTTATTATTATAACTCAAGTTTAGTTAAGTTTAGTTATTCAATAGTTTAAATGACCTGACTGCCTTATTTTGGGCTCGTTCAACCATAAACCAATTTTCGGATTTCGTATTCTGAGGTAAGTGTGCAACAATGTATTTTCTCAGAAACAAATAAGTACCCAACCTAATTTTCTAGTAAATCATTTCTAAAATAGTCATGCCATTGTAAAACATCAGCAACTAAGTCATTGTTGACTCATGATTTGCATACCTAAATCATCATGACCCATTTGATTTGTGCAGTTTCCCATCGTGACTTGTAGTTATTTAACGCATCAACATAATTAAAATTACTAATAATTGTAGTGTTGTAGTTTTAATGACCATTGAGCAATAAATGGTTAGTAATAAGGCTATCTGTGGTTACGGTTACCAAGCTATTCTTCCCAGGTTGCGGTTGAGGCTTATAAAATCGTCATGAAAATTAGAATTACGACGGGCCACGATGACTTTTCCCTTACCCGGTTTAGGTGAAAGGAAAACCCGGCATTTGTAAACTTGGCACCGAAGAAACCGTGCAACTGTTTTTGGCTGCGCAGGGTTTTATATTGAAAACGAATTGGACGTGCAAATTAAATACAATAATTTACATTCAATATTCAAGGATAAAAATCTAGGTTCCTTAACTATTACCTAAATGGAAGATAATCGTGCACTATTCGGCCACATCGCAACTATTAGCGTCAACGCAACCACATCGAGATTTTGTAGCTACCACAACGCAACTCCAAAAAGCTGCAGTGACACTATTCATACGTAACCACTAGCCTCCCTATTCATCCGCTAATTTAAAACAGTTGCTAAATTAATTTATTTCTCACTCTGATTTTATGCGAATAGAAGAAAACAGAAAGAGAAAATAGCCTTGCTTAAGTTAGACTTGGACAAGGAGGTAAGTCACATATTTTTGTTGCTACGATGAGGTGTGGTTGCGGCCAGTGTGAAGTGTCCCTAGATCATGACACATCTCGTTGTAACGCAATATTTATTACAAACTTGTGCGACATAAAAGATAATAAATTGTGTTTTGTATACGATCTAGATAAAAAACTGCATAAATAAGTGTTAGCCAATGGAGTACAATAGGGCGGTCACGCGATCTCAGGATGGACTCAGGCTAGTGTGGAAAAACACCAGAGATACACGCGTTTTCAAAGGGAAATATTTAAGATTTTTTTCCTATGGTCACTCAAGCAGCTTATCATTATGTGTGAGAAAATAACAATTATGTAACAAATTTACTAACAAAGAAAACTACAATTATCTAACTAAATTAAAGCTAGTATTTACAATTGAAACAATTGAGCTAACTGCAGACTGTTGCAAACCCACTACAGGTAGCTCAACTGATCTATGTATATCAATACCAGTTGGAAGTGTACCCAAGACGCTGGCTGCATTGCCTCGCTGTATGGCAATGCTGATGCGCTGCGCCAGATATTGACCAGCTCTCGGGTTATATTGGATTATATTTAGAATTATCTATATATGTGAAGAATTGAGGTATTTCGGTAGCAACCACATATGTGCATACCTTAGATCCTATATTGTTTTGTGGAACCGTCACTCGGAATAATGATCTAAGAAATCACAATTTTTTACTTTTAATTTAAAATTTGTCGGGACTTGTACTCGCGACCATCCGCTTCCCGAACTGAGGGATAGAATCTATCCCTCGTCCACCGTTATCGGAAAAAAATAGATCTAATTAATATATTCGATGGATTAACAGCATTTCAGCAATCGCTGGGAGTAGATGGATGGAGGCGGCTCAGGGCCGCTTTTTGTGGCATCTTTTGGGGGAGCCGTGCAAATGCATGCTTTTCTATTTTTATATCTAGAATGTATAATTTATAATTATTTTTTATAAATAATGTTATTTATAAAAAATAACCACTTAAAAATTGTACGTTGGTACCTGACTTATAACTTAGTGTTACGAATAAATGTATTGTATTGATGCCTAAATGCCTTTGTCCAGCGAAGGTCGTACAAGACTTCAATGGTCTTATAAGATGCTTGTTTCTTGTGGAATAAGTGAAAACACTTCTACATGTGGGCAGAATTTTTAAGTAATGAAAAAATCAATAAAATCTTATTATTTAACTGTCATAATCTATGTTATATATAAAATTTTGACTCGTCTATGTGCTAACTTTGTAAGCCTAAAGAAATGAAACTGTGCCGAAATATTGGTAAACTTAAAACTCAAATCATGGTAAAGCCGTTATAAATGACTTTAGTGTTAATGATAGTTTTAAAAGTTAAATGAAATCTGATCATTTTTTTTCTTCGTTCTAGACGGATGAATATAATGAGGGAAGGTCGCGTGTTCAAGTCCCGCCGCCATCGAAAATTTCGGGATTTTCGGGAGCGCTTATAACAAAAATCTATGAAAATCATGAAAGGATTTATAAATACTCACTCAAAAGTAAACAACTGCACAGCAGAATACTCATTTACATAAGTGACCATCCCCGGTATAATAATAGACGCTATAGTGACCAGTCCACCGAGGATCAAGCCAAGCCCGGAGCTGTGCTTGTATAGCCAGAAGAGAAGCACTGTCACCACGAAGAAGTGGAAGTCGCAGGGTATGTACCAGGATACTACGAGGCACTGGAAGAAATCAATACAATACAGTGAAAAATCAATACAATACAATACAATAACAAGTACGACAAGTGCGAGTGTATCTCGCGCGCTGAGGGTTTTGAGCTTTTGTCGTTTAGGTAGGTACGTATATGACAACCTCTTCGCGCGGTGGGCTTACAACGCAGGAGGTTGAGGTTTGATTCCTGCCTCGGGACAAATATTTGTAGGATCTTCAGATTATTTGTTCGGGTGTTCTAGTCCTTTTCTGTACACAAAAATAAATCATCTAATGTGATACTTATACTTTATTAAGTACTAGCGGCCCGCCCCGGCTTCGCACGGGCATTAAACAAAAATTTCAGAAATTATACACACTAAAAGGATGGGTTTCACAGTTTTCATACGGATCTTTACTTTTTTTAACAGCATTGGGGTTTTTGACATTGACTCAACATTCCAAAATTGACACTGGCCGTAGAGAAAAAGCAAGCACCGTGCGCTATACAACCTCTTTTTCTATTCTGACGCGCCATAATAGAAAAAGAGGTTGAATATACAGCCCACGGTTCAATTATTGAATTTTTCATGTGGATCCCTAACTTTTTTGAAAATATTATATAGCCTATGTTCATCACGGAAAATTAAGGATTCTAATGGTGAAAGAATTTTTTTACTCGGTCCAGTAGTTTCGGAGCCTATTCAATTCAAACAAACAAACAAACAAACAAACAAACAAACAAACAAACAAACAAACAAACAAACAAACATACAAACAAACAAACAATCAAATCTTTCCTCTTTATAATATTAGTATAGATATAGATATAGATAACAGCTATCGTAGTAATACCAATAACACAAGCTTTGCTTAGCTTGTGGGTAAATGATACTGTGTGGATTATCTAGGATACTCCTATTACAGTTACTACAGAGATTAGTGGGTAGGTAAGTGGGTTGGTACCTACAATTTTTTTTCGGCTTTTTTCAACCTATTTCACTAAGTATGAAATTTAGACGGTTTTGAATTGTCGAAATCCATACCTTTGATTTGATATAACTCTCAATGAAATAGCCCCCATTGTATGAAAATTAGTTTTTTGACCATATTTCAAAAAGTATTATATTTACAGACTTCTCTATATTTTTCCTGTAAAATATAGATCTATATCTACAAACGCTTAGTACATTTTACATCAATCACTCTGCAATCTTCGGAGATAAGGGGGGGGGGAATGGTCAATTTTTCGACCTTTTTCAAAATATTTCGAAAAGTATACAAGCCAATACCTTTCATTTGATACCCAACTCGGTGGGGTAGTCAGCCCTTCAGAAATTTTTCCCGCCCTTTTTTGACCATATTTCAAAAACTATTATTTTTACAGACTTCTCTATATTTTTCCTGTAAAATATAGATCCATATCTACAAACACTTGGTACATATCACGTTGATCGCTCTGCAATCTTCGGAGATAAGGGGGGGGGAACGGTCATTTTTTTGACCTTTTTCAAAATATTTTAAAAAGTATAAAATCTACCAAAATTTCCAAAACTGTTTTGAAATCTACAAACGTGTACCTTTCATTTGATACCACTTTTGACTTTGTACGTTCCATTTAAAATTTCGATTTCAAAATTTGTATGGAAAATCTTCATTTTGATTTTTCATTTATTTTCATTTATTTTTCTATAAATATGTGCGGGCGCACAAAATTTATTATTATTTCAAATTTCAAGTCAATAGCTGCAGTAGTTTCTGAGATATTAAGGATTCAAAACACAAAACAGACCCAAAGCGATTTCATAAGGGTTTTGCAACCTATGGCAAAACCCTAAAAATGACACTACGAGGCACTGGAAGAAATCAATACAATACAATACAATAAAAAACTCTTTATTAAACAACAGAAAATAAACATAACAAAAGACTACACAAAACGAGAAAAATTAGCGGTTTTATCGCTTAGAAGCGTTCTCTTCCGCGTGTGTGGCTAGATGATGCTGTGGATCATCCAGATTTTTTTTTATTACTGAACTATTATAATTATTACTGAACTCGAGAGCCTTAGACATGAGAGCCTTAGACATCGAAGCCAAGAAATAAACTTGTGAGGATGATCAGCATGCGACTAGCTAAATATTGACGTGATAACATCGCAGTGTGACCTTGGGCTCAAAGTTGGAATGCTAATACTAGCCCTAATTTGTATCTATTAGTTGTTATTTTATTTTTTAATTAATAAAAGTATTAAAATGATAATTAAAACCGATATAATAACGTATTCTATATACTTCTTCCAGCGTACTTATTTGTTTGATTGGATTGATACTGTACCGATTCGAAAAATATAATGGAATTATTAGATAGATTAATTAAATAGGATATTTTCAAAAAAGTAAGGGATCCGAAAACTTCGATAATGTAAATCGACGTAATTATATGTATGTGTAATTTATAATTTGTGTTAGATTCCACGTCCGAAGCCATGTCATAGCATTCATCATCGTCAGCCCATATTAGTCCACTGCTGGACATAAATCATCCATTAGTGTCTCATAAAACTAGTATTCCGGGTTCATTGCGAATCTTATTCAGGTTTTCTTGTATGATACTTACTATATGCTCAGTATCAACGTAGTTATTGAGCATGAGGAGGCTCAGCCACCAGTTCTTTCGACACATTTCTGTCTCCTCTGTGCTTATCCTCTTCCAGAGTGGACCGGATCCAGTATAGGGGAATACGGAGCTCGTGTAGAACACCACCACTGCTAACGCTACTACCAATCTGAAAACAATTTGATAACTCCAACATACATCGCTCTCTGCCCCTTGTCCCGGTTAGCTGGTCCAGTAGACTGGCCCACCGAAAAGTTATTTATTCCGTGAGTCCAATCGATGGAACCGCGGAATAAGATTTTCTGTACACTTACTAAGACCAAAGATAAAACAGTCAGTGCTCCAATCAATGGTATCTATGAAAATGATAATGTTGGACCATGATTCCGAGAGACAGATAGCATTCCGCCAGATTCAAGACACAGGATTCCCGCAAACGCAAAGAGCTTAAATTTCTGAACGTAGACCGATATACTTGGTGATACACCATCAGGCCCTTCCTATATTTGACAAGCTTCAATACGGAAGAGTAAGGTCACCAAGAAAGTTTTTAAGTCAATTAAGAATAAAGAATGGCTCTATATTGTGCGTCCACGACCCTTTACTCGCTATTGACTTAACACAGCCAGAAAAGAGATAAATTAAATGAACCTCGTTTGAAATGACTCGGCCAATATGAAGAGTGACCGTAACTAATAGAATATACTCATACATACCTCAAGTATCTTTTTAATATGATCAGAATAGGATTCGGCAGTCTCTTCACGCTGGCCAAATAAGTGATCGCAAGGAAACCAGACAGAAGGAAGAATGTGTCCACAAATAGATCGTCATGTAGAATTAGCATTCCAAGAAATGATTTAGTTATCTGAAAATCACAAATCTATGTATCAAATATAAATATAAGTATATATAATGTAATCACAAAATATAAGTAGTAATCGTTATACCAACCAATTTAACCAAAGATTTTATGAAACCGATGAAACATTTTTGAATATTTAGGGTTATAGGTAGGATCAATAACCTCTTAAACGCAACTTGGGTAGATCAAGACGAACAACGTTTATTCTATGAATTTGTCGGATGCAATGATTTTTTCCGTACAAACTAATTAATAGGTAAGTAAATTTTCAGTTTTTTTTTAAATGGCCAAGCCTTTATTAACAAATAAATTACAATGATCTAACTAAATTAAAAAAAACCACTAGTATTTACAATTGAGCTAACTGCAGACTGTTGCGAACAAACTACAGGTAGCTCAACTGATCCAAATCAATACCAGTTGGAAGTGTACCCAAGATGCTGGCTGCATTGCCACGTTGTATGGCAATGCTGATGCGCTGTGCCAAATATTGACCAGCTCTCGGGTCACACGTCGCTTCGACCAGACGCTCTGATAATTTTTTGAATTTTTCAAAAATTTTCAGTTATACAACAAAAGTTGTTAAGTCTTGATGTACCCAAGCCGCCTTTAAGAGGTTATTGATCATCTACCGGGTAGATGATCATCGGCGGGTAGATTCTACCCTATATACGCGCATCATAACACTCCTTAAGTGCTACTAGTTTTTCCAAAAGTATGTAACTACCTGGTCCGAAATGTATCCATCACTAGTGGGTCCAGCGTTGATGTTACCAATTTGATGGTCAAGCACTATAAGACACATCGTCAAAAACTTGATTCCATAGAATACTTCTAAGCCTTCCTTCTTCATCTTTAAGAGATCTCCTGCATTTTCTTTTATACAAAACGCTTTTATGAAACCTGATGCTGAAAGTCAAAATAAATTTTAGTTTCTGCAATTATTAAATCCATGTTCTGTTATTAAAAACAATCAAAAGGTTTTTGATTGTTATCAGACTTACATAGACTGTTTCTTTTGGAAGCTTCCAATGTTGAATTTAAACACGTGCAAATCAAACTTATACCGATGAGAATTCCCGTTGTACACCTAAAAAAGAAAATCCAATCACCACAAATCCACTGATATTTATAAAATCTTAATCTTAATATATAAAGGAACGAGCGATTTTCTGGCGACAACGCCCAGCCTAAACCGCTGAAGCTAGAAAGCTGAAATTTGGAAGGTAGGTTCCTTTTACAACACAACCACCCGCTAAGAAGGGATTTTTGGAAATTCCACCCCTAAGGGGGTGAAAAGGGGGGTGGAAGTTTTTTTGGTCTTTTTTCTAACTCTGTAACCGGTGGCCCGATTTTCTTGAAATTTACAGGAAATACTAAACATACAAAAATATTGAACACGTGTTTCAGGATTTTTCAAAATATTCCTGAAAATAAGGGGAAATGGGTTATTCAAGTTTGAGATTCGTAGTTTGGCTCCGTATTTAAATGTCTATAACTTTTTAATATAGCATACTAATGACTTGAAACTTTCAGTATGTATTGAAAAAACTATAAATCAAACCACGTGTTTCAGGATTTTTCAAAAATGTTCCTATATAAGTATAAAAAGGAAGTCGAATTACTTAAGATTTTTGAGATTTTTTTTAACAAATGACCCAACATGAAACTTACTCAGAATACTAAACAAACAAAAATATTGAACACGTATTTCAGGATTTTTTCAAATATTCCTGAAAAAATATCAAAATATAAAGGAACAAGCGATTTCCTGGCGACAACGCCCAGCCTAAACCGCTGAAGTTAGAAAGCTGAAATTTACAAGGTAGGTTCCTTTTACAACACAAGCACCCGCTAAGAAGGGATTATCTTAATCTTAATATATAAAGGAACGAGCGATTTTCTGGCGACAACGCCCAGCCTAATCCGCTGAAGCTAGAAAGCTGAAATTTGAAAGGTAGGTTCCTTTTACAACACAAACACCCGCTAAGAAGGGATTTTTACAAATTCCACCCCTAAGGGTGAAAAGGGGGGTGGAAGTTTTTTGGTCCTTTTTCTAAGTCTGTAACCGGTGGCCCGATTCTCTTTAAATTTACAGGAAATACTAAGCATAATAAATTATTGAACACGTGTTTCAGGATTTTTCAAAATATTCCTGAAAATAGGGTGAAATGGGTTATAAGTTTGAGATTCGTAGTTTGTCTCCGTATTGAAATGTCTATAACTTTTTAATACAGCATACTAATGACTTGAACCTTTCAGTATGTACTGAAAAAAACTATAAATCAAACCACGTGTTTCAGGATTTTTCAAAAATGTTACTATATAAATATAAAAAGGTAGTCGAATTATTGAGGTTATTGTGGTGAAATTTATCAACTATTGACGCTATTCGCTTGAAATTTACAGAGAAAACTACATAAACAAAAATATTGAATAAGTATTTTTCAAAATAATCCTGAAAATGGAATAAAAACGGTTATTCAAGTTTGAGATTCGTAGTTTGGCTCCGTCTTGAAATGTCGAAAACGCTTATAACGGGATTACGGGATACATGATATTTAAAGCGGGTTTCAGGAATTTCCGACTCTTAAAATAGGGTATTAGCTGATTTCGTCAAGAATTTTTACCCTAAAGTCCACGCAAATGAAATTGCGAGGGGGTCAGCTAGTATACTTATAAGTAATAGTACATCCACATGTACAAAACTTTTATCACTTTAGCGTCTAATATTAATCACACTAACCAAACCATTATCTCAATGGTACTACGATTGTGGGAACTCTATCTGACAATTATGTGGAGAAACCTATTTTTATTCAACTTATTTCGTTCCACTGCCGAACAAAAGCCTGCTACACACACTTTCAAAAATCTGGGTCTATTGCGATAGAATAATAGAGGAAAAAAATACAGGAATGACATAGTGGAACAACTTTCAGTCACAGGCTTACAACCAGAAGTGTCTAGCCAGCGCCTTTCGAAGACCAAGTGTTCCAGAGAAAACATCAATTGATCCACCTAATTTGCAAGGCGTTATCCACTACAAAGGGATATAATAACAGTAAGTGCCAACCAGCCAGCCCCAGTGATGTTCCCTTACAATGTCTATCACCATAAAGTATTCTATACGCAGCTGCTGTATACACGTAGCTTACAGTCGTAGGTATATTTCATAGATCCACTTACATAAAGGCATAGAACAGTCCGTCGTACTCCTTCCAATCCTCCTTAACCTGGCATGGGTCAGTGACAGAGATGTTGGCCTTCAGCCCTGCGGTGCCGAGGTGGCTTCGAGCCAGCATGATGCTGAGCAGCTGTTCCACTGTCTTCGGCAGGCAGGTGGAGGGAACACACGTGCCCCACGTCAGCTTGTTCAGGGGGTGGGAGTGAGGCGGGTGGTACTATGAGAGAGGCAAGATTATATCATAGAGCCATTTCCACGCTTCTTTCTAATCTAAGACGTCCGCCCCTGCTTGTACGGGTATTTAACAAAAAATTATTTTTCATACAGATCCCTATGTTCTTTACGGAAAATTCAGGATTTTCCGTGATGAACACATTGATGTACAAAATCAGGATTGGTAGAAGAATTTATTAAATCAGTCCAGTAGTTTTGGAGCATATCCAATTCAAACTAATAAACAAAGAATCAAATCTATCCTCTTTATAATATTAGTATAGACACAGCCCTTTCCATGCCCTATCTAAGACATATTTATATTTGTTTGTAATTTAACAAATAACTTCTAATCTGATTTAGTTTTTCTTACTTAGAATGGTTTGAAGGTTTTTCCTTTTTCAAAGGCGCGTCGCACAATGGATGTTATTATATTATAAAAGATAGAGGACGTTGTACAACTAAAATCTGAACATACCTAATGGGTTCGGTTTCTGAGATATTCACAAAAGAAAATAACTATTGCTCTAATATTTTTTCACACGCAATCTACCAAACATGGACTAGTACATAAAAGTAGTATTTATCAATTATCATTGATGTATAAGTATATAAGTCATCTAGTACCCATAACACAAGCTCTGCTAAGTTTGGGTGTGATGCTATTCTGCATAGATCTATACATCAAAACTTCATCAAGAATTATGGTAGCTCTCAGGTTATCTAGAACAATGTGGCAGTCCTTAATCACTATAAGGTTCAATGGTAAAATAGATAATTTTCCACGACTGGGCTAGGTACGGCGATCGCGTGCTAAAGACCTGAGTTTGATTATCTCTCCTATCGTAAACTCATTGTTGCATCATTATTATTAACAGAGTCAATTGAACTATTTACTACAATTAGTTATTTAGGGTCAAACTGATTAAAATAATTATAGCTTAGAGATTAATAGTCAGGAACAATTAACCTGTTATCACAGCGACTCTATATAATATCTTTGATTGAAAATTTGGTGCCAAAATAGTCCTTAGTCATTACCATCACAGACCAAAATCTTTGTGAAGTTGTTCTTTGATCTATTATTATTATAGTATATAATTTATTATCTTTAAAAAATATCTTTAAGATTTTTTAATAAAAGATAAATCTTTCCAATTAAAATCTAATACCAATTAGAACTAGTATTTACAAATGACGCAATTGAGTAATTTCAGACTGGTGCAAACAATCTACGTGTTGATCCAGTTGTGTATATATTTGTAGTTACCTCGATATAATCCAAAGCAGACTGATACGGGTTGAAAGGATTCTCCACCTTCTTTCTAACGGTCGTATCGGTTCGCTCCAGCACGATATCAGCTAAGCAGTACTTAGTTTTGAGTTCCTTGTGTGTCCCAGACCAGGGTGCGTTCATGCATTGGTCAAAGTTGCCTAGCTGGTAGCGGTTCGCAAAGAGAAGGCCTTGCGGCTCTGAGGATTGGGCATCCCAATCTGTAGAAGAAGTTTTTGTTATGTTGCAGAAAGGAATCAGCTAGATTATTTTTCTGGGGGTTAGGTAAAATTTAGTTTACTCTAATTATGTTTAATCTTACTTCGAGGTCATTACTCCTTCCACGACTTTTCTTATGATTTCAATCTCGAGAAATCACCCCGTTTACGCTGTATGTTGTCTCAATAAAGTTCTTACATTATTGTTAATATTACAATATTTACCGAAGAAAGGATCTCAAAACGACATAGGACTATAAATTGTGTAAAAGCAACAACAAGGAAGTTTATTTTAACCACAGAATCGTCTACGTTTTTGGCATGTAAATAAAATATCGGTTTTACCTATTTTTCCTTATATAACTTAATACAAAAGTCAGAAACTCACCCCAAACCGCCCACAGAGTGAAGTTCTGCAACCCATGCAGCAAACGATGAATATGGTCCAAGCATGGTTTCTCATCGTCCGTCCAATTCTGACTGGCTATAGAAAAAAGCACATCCTCCAAATACACACTTCCTCCGCTAACGTCCGTTTCATCCACTTTACGCACATTTTCCTTTGCTACGAATTTAGTGTCTTTTAATTTCGTGCTGTTGATCACGTGACATTTTATATTGGCAATGTAAATGATAATTGTGATGAGAAAAACTCGTCTCATGGTTCGTTCGAAGGCGCTCTTCGTTAACTGAAGCCTGAATAGTAGGATTATTAGTTTTATGACAATGGCGCTGCATAAATTAAAGCTTAATAAGGTACTAATAAGGTATCTACAAAGCAATGATAATCAAGTACTTAACTGACTGAGAATGAGATGAAACTGGATGAAATCATGACGTTTTACTATAAGACGTGAAATTTTATGCAAAATTTCACTCCATACAAATTTATACCATATAATAGTTTCTTTCTTAAACAATTTAATTATTGAAAGAGTTTTGGTATTTCAAACGAATCACGTGTGTGCCACTTATGCAAGATAATGGTAAAAGACCTGACGGTGTTACTCTGAGTCCTTGGAAGATACATAGTTCAGCCTTTAGCTTAGGATGCCACATTGTGTAAGTACCCTAGCACCTTCTCATTTTGCATGGATATTAAGTAAGAGCCGGCTACGCAGCATCAGTGGAGCCCCTCAAACGGCGAAAATACGCTAAATATTGACCTTACTATTTGAGTGGAAATCCTAGGTCCTTGGGTCCTGGGGAACATGCATTAACTCTTGCAAAGCCATTCATTGAGTCTACAGATGATCGTAATGCGAAATGCCATCCAAATTGGCAAATTATAACTGCCAGCATTCTGGGCATACCTACTTTGCCTTCTCGTTATGGCTAAGATTATTAGAAAATAAAAGTTATAAGTATAAAATACTAATTGTAATTATTCAATTCTGTTAGGTATTGTTATTTTCGCTGTTAATAAATAGTTTTTATCTTCTTTAGCTACTTACCATGTTAGTATAGAATTGAAAATAAAAATAATTTTAAAAGCCATCTGTTACAAAAATTGTAAAACGTACAAACTGTTATACTTACAATGGAACTCATAAGTTAGGGGTGGCTTGCTCGCTAAATGGTTCAGTGGTTCTCTGAGACAGCAAACAGTACTACCAAGCTTACTAAGTAAAGAATGAAACCAGTAGATGGCGTTACTTCTGCAATAAAATTTGCTATACAAAAAGGGGAACTCATAAACGTATTGCTATTATATATTTTTTTAAATTAGTTTTTTTTTTATAAACATCGTTAATAACAATTAAATAACCAAATCAGAACTAGTATTTACAATTGAGCTAACTGCAGACTGTTACAAACAAACTACAGGTATCTCAACTGATCCATATCAATAGCTATATTATTATATTAATCATACTTTGACTTAGAGTATTTTTATTTGACAGGAGTTTTTATCTGGGGACATATTTAAATTTATCGAAATGCCCGAATGCGTGTTTCTTTGCACTTTTGTGCCAATCGGTACATCGTCAAATTGCAATATATGCCGATACGAAACAAATAATTGGGTATGGCCTCCAGACCGTCACGGACTTTCGTCAAATAATGGGAGAGGTTTTCAAAAGTAATAAACGATTCTACCTGACTGTACTCAGCGGTCGTCTTTTATTCTGTGTTTTGTTTAAATTTATTCATTTAAAAGTAGGTATATATGATTTTTTTTTGCCCATCTACATTGCCGAACAGCGAGATAATACAGCCAGCGTACCGGTGATACCTTGATTCCAACAGTCTGCAATTACCTAAATTGTTTCGATTCTAAATACTAGAAAACCCAGTTCTTGGGTTCAATTGTAATATTCTCAATAATAAAGTTTTTATATTTTTTTACTCTTTACAATAAAATCTTCATTTATTCATTCATTGTAATCAAATCCTCAGCAAGTATATTAAAAATACGAATTGTGAAACTTTCATTTAGTTTATTATTATTTACTTCGCAGGATAAGCTTTGCCAAATGGGAAGTGCCTAGCGCTAATTTTAAAGTTGCAAAATTTTTTTAACGAACAAAAAATTTTTCAGCGAACAAGAAATCATTAGGTACGAACTCAAAATTCAAACACGTGTGATAAAGATAAGGTCGAATAATTTATTTAAGAATGCCCACAAAATATTTACAAAACATTGCAACTGCTAATAATTATCACGCCTACATCTACTATTTACTAAGTAAATAATGTATTTAGTACACTCTATTTACAAATAATAAATTAATTGTTAAACAAGTAAGTTCTACTAAAATATATATCTTAACTCAATATATTGTTTTTCAAATTAAATGTTGCATAATTTATCAATAAATTTAAAACTTGTTATTAAAATGTATTGGTAAATTCTTAGTTAATATTTTTTACAATATAATTTTGTTAATCGTCATAATATAATCATTAATACGTCATGTTATATATATATATAATGAAATGACATAGTAAATGTTAATAATGTAGTTTGAAATTTCTGATATAATTAATAAATATAATTATTCATAAATAGTTGAAGTATCTATACTATGTACATTTTTTTTTATAATTAACTTAAAATATGTAGCGTTTTCATATGTACATCTTTGGAACGCATCGCAAACCGCACACCTGACTAGACCCCCACTCATATTGATTACCTTAAAATATCTTTTAAAATAATATCACTAAGATCTAACATACATTTCATGTAAAAAATTCAATTTTAATCTAATATAAATAAAAATACATTTAAATATGAATCTTATATAAACATAGTATTATATTATATTTTTCTTAAACTAAAAGTCAATCAGAACAAGCTTATAATGTTTAGAATAAGGGTACAGTTTCCATTGATTACCTTTAGCAAGCCTTTGTGAAAAAATATTTTTAATATCATTACGATTATAAAACTTTGTTGATTTATTTTAACCAAATAAAGGATACTTATTGTTTTTTTTTTGTTATCTAGAACTATTATAATATGACTAGACCAATACTATAAGAAATGAAATTCCAGACTAGATAATGAGAAAATGAAGCGCCTTTCTTTTTAATTGAGATCATAATTAGTTATATAGTAAAATATGACTAGGTTTACAATATATTATCTACGAAAAGTTTTGAGATCTTAAATTTTTTACTAGATTTGACAAGATAAAAATGACTAGAAATTCAATTGATTCAGCTGACTCAAAAATGACTAGAGAACACACTGAAAAGAATAATATTTATTAGAAAAAGTATTTTACTAAACTGACTAGAAAATTACAATGAGGCCAAATTATTCCTAATTTTTTTTATACTACTTTTGTGACTAGCTTTCAAATGACTAAAAACTATACGACTAGAAATTAAGATATAAGTATAAGTTGACTAATAAATGACTAGGCTTCACAGTTATCATAATTTAAAATTTTTTACTTCCCTATTTAATATAATAATACAATAACCCACGCATGTCCAACGTGGGGATTATGGTATAACACAATAATAATTGAGAACCTATATGGCGCTTTTATACTATGTCCAGCTCTAGACTGGAAAATGCTATTAATTATGTAAAAAAAAATTGTAAATTTGTAAAAGATAAAAATGACTAGTTTTATCTCAATGACTAGATAATAAAAAATCCTTAAACCTAATTCGTATTGACTATTAAAATAAACTTTTTTTGTAATGGATAATAATTTTTGGTTATGAAAACTATTATGATAGAAGTGCGGAAACAAATGTCCGTTTTCTTCGACCCATTTCCAATCACTCCATACAGGCAAGTGAGCTGAATATTTTATGTATAGGCCGAGTAAGGCATTGGTGCATCTAAAAATATGCCCCGCAAAGGTAATCAATACTGACCCTTTTGCTTTGTGATCGATACTATTGCAATTTTCATCTTATTGGAGGTAGATGTAAATTCATAAGGTATCGATTATATCCAATATAATAAGAACACTCGAATAAATATTGCATTATTTGAGTGGCCCTTGGACTGAGTGAACATTTTGGGTTTAGCTTTTCGGGTTTGTTTTTGGTTTCGAAATAATACTTTATAAAAAATACTTTTGATATTTGAGGCCTTATTAAGGAATAATATTGGGTTCTTATACTTGTTCTAATTGACTTTCTAATAATCCTACAATTTCGAGGGAATTAAGTTACATGCATTAATGTTATTATCTATTTTTATCTATGAATAATGAATTGTACATCAAAGAAGTATATAATTTATTATTGCTAGGAAAGTTTTGAAGTATGTATGTTACCAGAATTATTATTTTTCTTATTTGTCACAAATATGATACCTTCATAAGTCAATTAATTTTTAATTTATAAATTGGTACTACCTGCTATATTATTTTATGAGTGCAAATTATGTAATCGGCTAGACCAATAAATACTTAAAATCTAATAAACATATTTGGATACATAATTATAATTTGGATTTCTAAATATAAGATAAAATATTTTCTTATTCTACGCTAGTCTAAATACACGTGCAATGTTTTACACTTACGTGATAAATAATTTGGAATGCTGCTGCAGGAGATCAAAAATATGTACAATTAATTATAATAATAATAAAAATATCCTATAGGTAGTACTATAACACACAAAGTACTTTCTAGACACACATTAAACTATCTATACACAATTATACCTTGACACTTTTATTCTCCATTTACTGCCTAAAAGACTCTTATGAGTACCCTTCTCAATTATTTGAAATTCACAGAAACAAAAGAGGGACTAAGCCTATATCGCATTGGGTATTCCCAGGCTATATTATGTATAATGATGCTATAATTATATTAATTACAGATCGATTTTAAAATAGGGTTCTTTCCTTTGAGAAACTAAATAGACCCAATTTAGTAGATAGATAATTTGTTATTACGTACTTGAATGCTGGGTTGACGAAATTAATTTGTATTGGAAGAATACCAAAACGATAAAAAAATCAAGTTTCGTTGTTAACCCGCTAATATTCATAATTCGTTAAACTTTGAAAGTTTTATAGTAAAAAACAATTTCCTGTTCTATTAACCTGTCGGTAATATAATTTAAAAGTGGTATACCTACGAGCGATACTCATAAAGCGGGTCACGTACAAAGATCTAGATTGTTCGAAGGAGCGATAGAATATTTGGCATCGAACCGTGACTAGATAGTCACAAGTTGATCTTAAAGAAGTAAAAGTGTCAAACAGATACCTCGAAGTGCGGCTCAGCGGAGCGATTATGCTATTCTCAATGAGGACTGGGTAATAAATATTTCTATCCATGGATGGGCCAAGTAGTATACACATAAATGTTGTGGCGGGTTGGGCAATGTGATTGAAGATGGAGTGAAAGAAGCGGTTTGGTCTATCTGCGTCTAGTTTTTTATTTTGTCTAAATGTTTTTCTAAGACTGACATTTCAAAAACTATTTTAATAATACATATTTTGGCTGAAACAATTTACATTTGGGTTGTGTAAGAAACGAGACTTCAATAAGTTAACATTTTATGAAGATAACGTTACTGTATTTATAATCAGAATTGCAGTAGTGAAACGAACCAAATAACTGACATTGACATGGGCTCATCGATCGTTCTATTTATTGTGAAAAATAGTAATTTCCTTCATGCAATTTCGATTTGCGTAATCGCTGTGCTCACTGCAGTAACCTGCGTAACTCCTTTATCCGCCGCCTTTTAGAGAGATCTAGAATCTTTGAAGTACCCAAAGGAACGTTCTAGTAACAAGTTAACCTAGTTCTGATCTAAGAGAAATAAAAGTGCGAAGTGTCATACCCGCTATACCCATACAGCGGGTTAGTGATAGGCGCATACGCCGGAAAACGCGGCACTGGCCGCAGCACCCGCCGTCACCCCTCCCCCCCGCCGCCTTCGTCCTCCGACCCCGTTACGTCGAGGGATCTAGAATCTTCGGACGAGCAAGAGGAGATGCAGCGTTGAACGTTCTCCCAGTTGGTGTCTGGAGCTGGGGGGATCTTACCCCAGAAGGTGTTGAAGTTTGCGTCCCGGATGGGTTCCTGGTGGGTAAAAAGTTTCGATGTCAGGATTTTGACTGATTTGTGGCTTGGAAAAGCAGAATGGTGGTGAAATAGTAAACATAAGCAAGAAACAGAGAACACTCAAAGACTCCAAGAAGGATCAACCTTGATAAATTCTTCCTAATGTGTCGTAAAGATCAAGTTCGATCTCTTTGCTCTAAAAGCCATTGGTGTAAGTTTTTACTATCAGAATGCGGTTCTATGAAAGTTCGATATGGTATTAGAAGTATATTAAATTGAGACGTTAAATAAGGGGACTGAAACTTCTGAACGGTATAAAAAATATAAAACATGTAATTCAAGATTTGGGATAACACAAACTACTTTTGCTGAAATAGAAATTGCTCACAATGAGAGTATTTACTAAAACTCACCGTGGACTGGAAACCAGTAAACTCCGGTCCATGCACCTGCCTAAACGCCGACGGCTCCTTCTCTTCCTCAGGAGTTTCATGCGCCAGTAGATGTTTCCTCAAGTACGCCTGTCGCCTGAACATCTTGCCGCAGCGGTGGCAAGGGAAGCGGCTAGCGTCCGTGGTGGGAGGGTCGCGACGTTTGATCGCGCCGGGGACGCGAGGTTTATGCCAGCGCCGGTGAGAGGCTAGGTTTGCTGGGCAGTTGAATACCTGGTAAAGGAGGCGGTATTTTTAATATTATAAAAGGGAAACAAAGGCTGCGTTCACTGAATAAAGGACCTACTTGGAAAACAGGAATCAAAGTTTCTGATTCGTTTCGTGTAAACCAAACTCTTAGAGATATTATTTGCATTTAGAAGGTATGATAGCGATCATACAAAAATGGATCAGAAACTTTGATATAATTGATTATATTTTTACAAACGCGGGCCCAGGGTCAGAATCTTTAAGGCAGGAACAGCGACGTGGACTCGTGCCAGAATATAGAAGTATAAAAAATAAGCGTCAAAAACTTATTTGAATAGGAACGTCTGTATAAGGTAGTAGCTATAGTGCTTCTTTGGTTCCACTCTTCTTTGATGGCGCCGATTGGGGGAGGCTAGGTTCACTCGGCAATTGAATACCTAACTGTTTTAGGTATAAGTTTTTATATAAAGAACTATCGATCTTGTGCCTATCTCAAAAGGGCTTATTTTTTATATTGATACACACAGATGATCCAAACAAAAACCAATATTGTAAAACTATGCCATGTCTCTCTCGTAGTACTTTTAACAAAAGTGTTAAGTTCGCAAGAAGTGCTAAGTCGGCCATTTTATTACCCTACTCAAATATTACCTATCCCAGACTACTTAAAAGATAATTTGCCAACTTCAAAGCTGGTGACGGCCTTCCACTCGACTTGGTAAGGCCACTGCCGTAGCTTCTTGTAATTGTCTTTTAAGAATCTGGTTATTTAAAATATAGATCAGATAATCAGCAATCAAATAAAAAATTGGCTTCAAAATCCGAAAATGGTGCTACATTTTCAGAATGGTATCATAAAAATTTAGATATTTTTACAGCTGTTCACACCGAAACAGGTGTCACTCACTCATTTCCAAATATTTGGGGATCGCACCTGGTCACGCAACGCTCTAACTGTCAATTAAGAGTCGCTACTTCAAATATTTATTATTGGCACTTTTCCCACGTAAATATCCCAAGTTATCCCTATAACCCTCGCTCAATTCTTTCCCACAGACTCTGTTTATCAAATATTATTGAAACGTTAAAAATTAGATAAAACGATAGAACAATAGGGTCGCAGGCAGATGGTCGTAATATAATTGCTATTAGAGATCGATAATGAAGTTCACAATACGTTTATCAATAATGCATTCGTATCTTATCTATTTGTGTTTGTTGAATTTAAGGAAAATTTATTAGGGGCCGGTGTGAACTTTTTGTAAGCTATCATCGTATTTTGTTGATCTTTATCGTCGTAGATATTTTTTTTATATTTATTTAGTTTTTTAATTCCGAGTTCTAATCTAGTAAGAAATAGAAATATTTTACCTTATCACACTCCGGGCAGCGATATTCAATATGGACAATTCTAGAGCATCGATGCTGGGCCAGAGCAAACGCATCGGTGTACAGTCGGCGACACAAGCGGCATATGTACCGGCCCAGCTTGTTGTCAATAGACGCGATCAAAGCTTTCGCCTCGTCTGTTATCTCCACCACGTTGAAGGCAGGATCTATGTCGCCCTGGAATAAAAACTGCTTGTAACCAGAGTTCTGATTTTCTAGAGAGTTTCTGAAAATTACTTGGAGGAGTCGAGTATTTTCAATGGTACTTTGGCTAGGGGTGCACGGTAATAAAGAAAGTCCAAACTTTTTGATAAATTGTTAGTCAAAATACACTCGAGAGCAATGAATCCGGGTCACTCAAAGAAGAAAAAAATCTCGGAAAGTAAGAATGCTAGGTTAATGCAACTAAGGGTTACTTTCCGAGATTTTTTTTTTCTTTGAGTGACCCGGATTCATGAATAGGAACAGGAATTATTTTCATATTCACTTATGTGAGTTATGATTCGTTCTCAGTATGTTTGATGGCTGATTTGAAATCTTTGAAACATATGTACACAACACAAACCTATAATATAAAGTAAACAGTAAAACAAAGAAGGAGACAAGCTTAGAATTTTAGAATTAGACCTACTCAAAACATTTACAGCTAATAAAATAGGGAAAATGTTATTCTTTGAGTTTCTGAAACTTTCTTCAGCTTCACAAATAAAAAGCAAGCATATTAACATGCAAGCTTTCAGAAATCAAAACGCACATTAAACCTGCAATTACGGCTATTAAATAATTCCATGTTATTACGTTCATTTTTATTGCTTATAAATTGAACGTTTCTGCGCTATCTCAATTCAAAGAAATCATATTAGAGCGATTAATAAAACTGCTTAAGGATGGTTTTTACTAAAGCTCTGAGCTTAAAAAATTTCATCAAATTGCATTTAAAAATGTTTCCGAGTTGTTCGCAAAACTATTTTGAGTTCTTCGTGTTTAACTAGAGTATTAATATTATTATGATGCTTAAATTCAGAACGGTTTTTAGTTCAACTCATTTTCGTATCTAGTACTTTTGTTTTTAGTGATATAATAATGCCATTGATTCCTTTATTTGTTTTGCAGCAATCTATTGTAGTTACGTTTTATACTTGAGTAATCGTATTTGCTTCTTTGTTGTGATTCTAAATGCAATGCAAATTAGACGCACTGCGTATGAAGGAATAGTGCACAGCTAATATAGAAACGAAATAAATATTCCCGTAAATAAAAGAAAGTTAGAATGCCATAAATGAGAAATATAATTTTTTCAACGTTCCGACCGCTTTAGTGACCATTGTACTTTAATGTGCCATTACACCCCTCATGTAAGCGTCGCGGCTCACCCCAGGCACTGTTATTAGTGCAAAAACATAGCACAATACTCGATTTCATACCTGTTTAATTGTCGGCGATAAGGAAAGCACCCTGCAGTAATGGTATGGTAAGAACGTCTAATTAATAGTGTTTGCGCAACTTCAGTAGTTACATAAAACTTGTCGTTTCTTGAGGATTTAGTTTTTTGCTTTTATTTTTAAAAGGATTTACTGGGGAGCGAACTGGTTTTACTAATTTTAAACGAGTGGCATACGATTAATTTTGTAGGTATATTTACCTTGCGGACGACAAGTGTTTCATCCTCAGCAAGATCTCGTATGATGGTACCGGATACTGGAGATGTCTTGTCTTCATCGAACATCAGTCGCCGGACAGCCTTGCTCTTCTTTAGTGGTTGTGCAGGCTTTGGGGATTTCTTCGGCCTTTCCTCAACATCCTTTATCTCTACCACATCCGGAGAACTCCTATCGCTCTTAGAAGGAGTCTCTGGCTTTTCTGGGAGGCAGCTTTTCAGTTCCTCGAAGAACTGTTTTGTGAATTTCAGCTTTTTCGCTTCTGGACTCTCGCTGTCGTTAGAATTGTCGTCGTCTTTAATCTTCTGGTCTTGTTTTTCTGGTTCTTCAAAATGTCGGAATATTTTCGGCGGTTGTGCATCATCGGCTTTTCGTTTCAAGGGTTGTGGCGGGGGAGTGCAAGGAGGGGTGATCGGGGTTGTAGATTTTAGGGACAAGTCGAGTGGCACTAGGGGCTCGTTGTAGTAAGCCAAATATTGCTGAAGGAGTGATGGATGTTGTGGAGGTATGATATCGTGGAGGTAGTTACTGGACAGCCGTGAAGGAATAGCATATTGTTGGTAGAACTGCGAACTCGCTAGCCGATGGAAATGCGGTAAAGCTGCCTCCATTTTAAAAGTTGTCGTAATCAATTATCCCCATGTTGTTTTGCTTTGTCCGTCATTGATGTTGATTTACTGCAACAAATAGAAATGTTTTGTTGTGTCTAGCAATAAAGAAAGTGCAAGGAAGCCAAAATAGGGTGTGAACAAGCTTTCGAATGATTTCAATGGTCGAGTGGTCCATTTCTCTGATTGCGGCGAGGTGGAGAAGGTGACAATTGACATTAGGGAAAATTGCTCTTCGTAAATAAAATCTGTGTGGCTTTTTGTTTGCTCCATAAGATACCCATTATGTTATTATAGTTTTTTTAACAAGGAAAACTACAATAAAAATACTTAAAAGTATAAAACAATACTTAATTTTATTAAGTATTGTTTTATTCATATTTTATTTACTTATATAAGTTTTTATTACTCGTATTATCTTCATAAAAAGTTTAATGTCGGCTGGTATTGAGTCTCTTAAACTAATAGTTACCTAGTTACGTCTATGATTTTGCTTTAAGCAAAGCTTGTGTTATAGGTACCAGATGACTGACAACACAATTTGTATTTATAGAGATAGATATTTATAATATGTATAAAATATCCTCAAACAGGAACAAATATTTGCAGATCTCACAAATATTTGTCCTAGAGCGAGAATTTAACCTCCGTCAACCTTCTCCGTCAATAAAAACTACATTACATAAATCAAAACAAAAAATAATCATTGCGTGCTGTAAAATTAAACCTACGACACTAAACGACATACAGTAACACCGCATTTTAAAATTGCATAAACTGGAATGCAGTCAATATAGGTATATCCTACAACCCTGAAACAATTTATTCACACGTCGAGAAAAACCCAATAAATCTCACATTGCAAATCTAATTCACGTCTATATGGCAACACCAAGATTAACTAACAGGCTCAAACTGTCAAACGGGGTACATTGCGGGGGTGTACTTAACCCCCGTTACCTAATTACAGTCAAGATACGCTCCCACGGTCTGGCACCCCTCGACTTATTGTTTGCTAAGTAAATACCGTAAATAAACTTGGGTTAGGATCGGGTTAGCCGTCGGTGTTTTGGTGCAATTGGCCGTGTAGAAATGATTGGTAGTTTGAATGGTAAGCACGTGTCGGGAAAGTCATTCTATTTCGTTAATTATGAATATTTCACTAAATATTTTAACGATTAGCGCTTTTGTCGCCTGAAACGCAGGATTAGGTACCTAGTTCAGGTTAAATCGTTATACTTAGTTATATTTATTTATTTAGTGCACTTATGTTATGTCTATTCAGGTACAATTTCTTTTGAATAAATGCGTTTGTTTGTTTGAAGAACTAAATGGCATACTGTTTTAACCTAATCAAACGCAAGTTCTTAAATTTTCTCCTATTGTCTTATGCGATATTTTTTTATTGATTCGTTTTTGGTTATACAAAGTAAAGGTGCCGTCGGATGAAACATTATCTAATTTTTTTTATCAATCCAAATGATATCCGTCGTTTATTTTAAGTTAAATTAGAAACAGAACTACCATTGCAAAGTAAAGAGCCTAAAATATCTGTTTTCAGGATTTTATGACCAAACCGTGTCTAAAACAAAACAAAACTATATTCATAAGAATTATAAACAAACGATTTCATTTCAAATACAATTCTGCGTGGTAAACTTTTTATAATACAAAACATCAATTAAACGCCTTCGGCCGCATACGAAACCGGAGTCTCGTAACCAGGTACGGTAGAAGAAAAAATCATCTTTTTACGATACTAGTTACTAAGCAATAGGTTTTTTTCCTTACACGATACTGGTTTCGACATAAGAAATTGTAATGAATTAATGAAAAACCAAATAACAGTTGGGCATTGTATAGAATTGATATCTCCATTTTCTTTTCGGTTTTAATTTTTTCCTACTTGTTTGATTCCATTTTCGGCTAAGCCATAAGTAGGTATTTTTTATTAAGGGCAGATTTTTAATCCTTTCATGAAAGTATCTGCCAGAAAAAATTGTTCTGTCATTTTATTTCATATGAATTAAGAAAAAGAAACTGATATTTTATCTGAAGGACATTTTTATCTTGGGATTGAAAAATACCCGTAAATTTTAAGTTGAATTTTATTATCTAGTTACCTAATTGTTTAAATAAACAATAAAATGATATACCCTCTTTCCATTTTTTACCTATTTATTCGAATTAAGAAAAACAAATACATTATAGCAGTTATGGATATTTTGAGGTCTTTTATTTCATAAACAAATTAAAACATTAAAATGAAATAACTTCGCCTCACTTGCTGCTACAAGGTATACAAATTCTTTGCTCGTCACCAGTTACGAAAAGTTAACCGCGGTTTCGTAAGAGTACAAAAAAGTATTTAATCGCAACTGGTATCGTACAAGTACAAAAAAGTTTTTAATCGCAACTGGTTACGAAGCTCCAGTTTCGTACGCGGCCGAAGGGAATTAAACATTAATAATAAGTACATTTTACAGAAATTTAGCTATAATTTTGTGTGTCAATCTACTTATGTCACGTTCACACCGAAAGTGATAGGTACTTATTAAAAGGCACCCCTTCTTTTAATGTTATCTATTACCCAATAAATATAATATTCAAAGACGGGTGATCAAGGCGGGGTAGCGCCGTCACCATTTGAGGTGTTAATTATAGGGACGATTCAATATAATAATTATACAATTCAATTAGAACGTATAATTTACCACCTAGAAATGTTTTCTTGATTTAAGGCGCATACAGCACCTAAACTAGCGCCACCACCTACTTTATGTTATTATTTTGATAAAAAAGAAAATAGATTTTGTGTGGCCACCAAGGGCAACTTCGTATCTCTTCCTAAACTAAATAGAATAAAACTATTACAGAGGCATTAAAAAAAAGCTTATGATAGGTATCACAAACTGGACGATGGATTTTTGAAAATTCCTTTGTTAAACAGAATACTAACATAAAGTAGGTGGTGGCGCTAGTTTAGGTGCTGTATGCGCCTTAAGGAAAAGTTTTTCTTAGGTTTGTTTATTTTAGGCCCACTGCCCGCTCCATAATATGTATAATGCTGGATCAATCCACACAGCATCATTTAGCCTCAATTGAATCCAACGAAAACGTTTTAAAGGCTTTTAATTATTTATAAGAACTGATTTATGGGATAAAAGTAATTTAAAAAAGTATCTTTAAGTGTTCAACCCAAACTTTTTATTACCTTTGCGCGCATAATTTACAAATCATCCAAACTTTCGTATTTATATTATTGTGCGATGTTTGATATGTTTTTATATATTTATTATTATATATTGCATTTATATAATATATATATTGTCAGCGGAAACATTAGGTAATTTAACTTTAAGTAATATAAATCCAATTTTGATTTTGATGTGCTCGTAAACCATAAAATTTTAAATTACTTCCAACACAGGTTCTTAGCAAGGTTATAATTATTAATTACCTAAAAGTTACACACAGGTCATAATCATATTCGGGCCTTTATAACGGCTTCACTTGCGAGCTAAAGCACCGACGGGCAACTTTGTATTCTTAATTAATAAAAATACGAAAGAGGTACCCATATTATACATAATCTTCCCCTCAATTCAACAAAAATTCATAGAGTTTATAAAGCTCTGCAAAAACTGGTAAAAGCTGGTAATTTTGTGAATATAAATTCACTTCAAATTAAGAAATTAGCCTACAATCATACTAATAAAGTTAACTACTTCATTAGCATAGATAACCGGTTACCTACGTAGTGATTTCGTCAAACTACGATAGTTTTTATATCATAGGTACAAGTTATCAAAAATTTATAAAAGTGCCCAGAACAGAAGTGCAACCCTTTTTCCAACAGATAAAACGAAAACGCACATGTAGGGTGTTTCTATGGAGAGAGCAATGTGATTATTGTGACTCACCTTTAGTTTGTTCCTCTGACTCAGCCAGCGACACCCCTAACACACGCGAAATTCAAAATCAGAATATTCTAAATAAAAAAAACTGAGTAAATACTATTTTCAAATACTGGCTGAATACAAAAGAGTTTGAGAAGGTTACTGATGGGTTGGACAAAAGAGTTTTTATTTTATTTATAAAGTTTTGTTTCGGTCGTGGTGGTTGGTAGGTTGTAGGGGTGCGCGGTCCGCTCGTCGAGGCGGTCGGGACAGGACTGATAGACCCTGGCGCGTGCGGTGGCACGAGTCCAACCCCCGTAAAGGGTGTTCCATCCGTAAACTTTATTGGGTGCATTGTTATTCCTTTGTGCAGTATCTGAGCGCTTTTTTAAGGTGAGATATTAATAATTTTAGGGACAACGTTACTAGATACTATCGTGTCGTTTTAGCTATTATTTTAAACGTTATTTTTGAGTTACAAGAACAATAGCTAAAATGTATACAACTTTATTTTACGCCGTTTATTCATAGTAAAAGCTGTTTCGAAGCATTTGAAACCTATCCAAGAAACGCAGCTTCTGATAATATGTAATCTGAAGCAAATAGATTCGTAAATCGCACATTGCTATTATTAGTTCGCATTTTTAGTGGCTGGTAATTAAGTCACTCAGCCGTGGAAAAATGCGATATCTCGAGTTAGTAAGCCACGCTTATAAATGGCTAATTATTTAACCACCCCTGTACAATACCCTGGACAAGCCAAGCGTGTCTATTTCCGATGTTTTGACTGTATCCTTACGGATATCGTGAGCGTTTTGGTTTGTATTATTGAATATATTTTTTCCTTGTTTTGTAGATAAGGTTAGAAGATTATCTGCGTGCAATCAGTTTGATGACAGTTATCTAAGAATTGAAGTTATTAGTTATGTGTTAGTAAGCTACAGCCGTAGACTGTAGCTTACTAACACACATCTAACACATAACTAGGCTAAGTCAAAACAAAACGTGTCCCGCGAGCTGGTGAGTATCTGGCACTGGCACAGCACATCAGCATCGCACACATGCAAAGCAATGCTAGCGTCTGGGAGAAGCTTTCGACTGGTACTAATTTTGATCTTTTGTTCGACATGTAGCTTATTTAATACTCTAGTCCGTCGTTCAATTGTAAATACTAGTTCTAATTATATTTTTTTATTTAATTGCAATTTTCTTGTCACTAATGTATTGTCACTAAATAACTTACCTATCTTATTTTAATTGTACTTAGCTACTTTATAAATCTCTTTCATGGTCATCTACCTAATGGCCTTTAATGTATATTATACATATTATGTACCCGCGAGGCGTAGATTTTGGCGGAAATTTATATTACGTACCTCCATTCAAGCATCGAAAAGACTGAAGCGTTCATGAATGATAAATCATGTAGGTATCAAGATACCTGTGTGTCCTCCTTTATCAGACGGGTTTTTATTTTTTGATGGTCATTTGTCCTCTCATTTGGCGAAATAAGTGAAAAGCGAGGGCCAAGTCTTGTCGTGCGAAGTGATGCGACCATAAAATTATTTATATTATTTAAAGATGTAACTTAGTTTTAAGAAGGTATTAGTTTCTTTAAATACGGCGCTGGCAATAATCATACTAATAACTCAAGTGCTATAAATATTTATGAATAAAATAAACTTTTAATTATACCTTACCTTGTCAAATAATAATCATAGAAAACTCTATTATTTTTAACCTTCACAAATTTTGCATTAAATACTCGTAGTTTTATTCTACCGTCTATGAATTTAAGTCTATGAATTTTGCATTGAATTTTTTGTTGTCTATGGCTATTTACTAGACCCCCATATTCCACAAGTGCCTTGATGGCTTGTTGTTACAGGAAGGTGATGATGATAAGACCCGCATCATCACGTATAGGTATTCGACTGATGAGTGATATGGCATGGTGGTATCGAACTTTAGCTTCAAGGTGAACAACGTAATTTTAGCATGAAATTTTGGTAATATTTTGTGGCGATTCGAGAACCCGCAGTACATATTATAAGTTTATTACTTGAGTGATGTGTCAGTTGGGTTTTTGAAAAGTAATATTGTGGGTTCCATACCGTTGTACTGAACGTCAACCAACGTTTGCAAAAGTTTCTCAATTTTCCGTTGAAATGTTTAATAAAATATTTGCATTATGAAAAATAATGATAAAGCTGCGGAAAACATCAACTCATTTCACAGCAGAAATGAGACGCAGAGATGGTTCGTTGGGCGGTTCATCCCGTCGCCCGCCCAGGCTCACCGCCCAATCCGAGGGCGCCCCGCCCTCCGACGAAACAAAACTCTAGTCTATGATAATTGACTGTAATTCAATCATACAATATTCAATTAGCTCCATACCATCCAGCCAGTGGTAATCATTGCTATTGTTCGAGATAGCTACTGGATCCAGTGACTGGCTCGAGTGGTTCTATTTGCCGGCGCTGGGGTAATTTTATTAGTGCGTTCTTGTGTGATGTTTGTTGCTTTGGTATTCATATAAGGCGGCTTTATTGTTCTGTTATTTAGTTTGATTAATTTGACTTGAATCTATGTTTATGAGATAGAAACTTAATAATAAAGGAAATAATTAAGTTTTTATGTTTCAAACAAATAAAATATTAGGAGAAGTATAAATTATATTTTCTAATCAAAGGATCAATCAGTCGGCTGTCATAAAAAACTGAATGTTACCGCCACCTAAGTACATACCGTCAGGCTAGAAGGTCCTTAAATCCCCTTGTAGCGTCCGGTCTACGACAAAACAAACCACTTCCAACTCTATACACCAAACCATAAGGACTTTTTTACACCCACACAAAATCTTCAGCTGCATGTGCTTGTACCAAGAATAGTTAAGCGAATTTGAACTTAAAACTTTTACATTTACAGACGATTTTTCTTTGACAGTTTTTGGATATGTTAACGCCGGAACAACGAAGCCGTACTCACGCACGCGCCGGAAGTTGCGTTTGCGCATCCTTAGGTGTCACTTACCGGACTGTACTTAGTATCGATTACTTTAATTAATCGAACGGTGTAATGACCTACCAGCTGGCGGTGGTTGGTGACTTGGTGATTCACTGACCAGATACAGAAAGGGGCAAAGAAATAACCCAATATTTTTGGAACCACGTGACCTAGTCAACATTTAATTCTGATCAACGAGGTTCTATGATCCGTCATTGAGGTCCAACCAATATAAAACCATCACATTCCTTACCGATGTTCTATTATCAGAGGTAAGGAGGCTCCAAAGGTGGCAGGTCATGTTTCAGAAATCAGACGCCCTCTGTGGCGCGGTGGGCGAAGGTCCGCCTGCGACGCAGGAGGTTGCGGGTTCGATTCGCGCCTCGGTACAAATATTTGTACAAATTGGAGATATTTCGTTAGTTCAGGGTGTTCTGGTCGTTTTCAATGTACATATAATAAAAAATATCTATCTATTTAATATATTGTATTATGTATATCAGTCATCTATTATAGTACCCATAACACAAGCTCTGTTTACTTGGGGCTAGATGATGCTGTGGATTGTCCGTCATTATTATTATTATTAAGTAATTAAGTAAGTAACCAACTATTGATAATAAATTGCTATACTCTGTAGCAGTACACGGATAATTATTTCCCACACCTGGGCAAAGTTGATCCGTCACGCCAATCGCCGTGTTTCGGTACGTTGGGAGCTCCGGGATGTTCCCATCGCATGTCCCACTTGTGGATTCACACGCTGACAGTGCATCCTGCTGATTGATGGAACTGGGAAGTATTGCACTCGTGTTTACTGTTGTTTTAGTGAGAGGGAATACGATGACCCTGCTTAACTGCAATCCGCTTAGGTCTACTATTCAATAGTAGACCTAAACGGGACTAAGTCGTACAGTTACTAAAATAAAATCAGGTCCTTATGTATATACTCTATTGAAAGCCGTGCTTCGTTCACCTAGGTGCATTAAGTCTACCGTGGTGCGTAGCACTTAATGCACCCAGGTGAATTAAGTCTACCGGGTGGGTGTACTTTGATCACCCAGGTGCATTAAGTCTACCCTGCGTAGCACTTAATTCACCCAGGTGATCAACTTCAGGTGAATTAAGTCTACCCGACCCCTTTTTATACTTAAAGTTTACATATCATTTAAACTACTATAAAGTATAATTTATACTTTACATAGCTGACTGACTCACTGATTGACATACATGTTCTCCCAGAAGTTGGATGGGAAAGTATAGTTATTTTTGCAGAATATTAACTTTTGTTTAATTTTTTTTATCTTTATATTTATATATAAGTAAAAATGTTTATGTTTCACTATTCTTGTATGTTCCTCATATTATTATATCAGTTTAGGAACAACATATTTAAAAGACCTGTAAGGGTTTAATAAGCGTAAGATATTATTTGTGTACCTTAGATTATCATAACTGCTGTTGGTATATGAATAATAAAAAATGAAATAAATATATTTATTGAAAAAGAAATACACAACGACAATGGTTAAATCTAAGTTAAACTAAAGTCAGGTGTTATCAGTTTATCGACAAGTAAAATTAAGTATAAATTATTACATACTAGCTGGGTGCACGCGGTTTCACCCTCGTAACTCCCGAATTCGTAGGATTTTCGGGCCATAGCCCATATGTTATTCCAGGTCATAAACTATATGTGTACCAAGTTTCATCAAAATCCGTTTAGTAGTTTTTGCGTGAAAGAGTAACAAACAGCCATCCATACTTACAAACATTCGCGTTTATAATATTAGTAGGATTAGGCATCTCAGGCAATAGGCACATCAGGAACAGTTTGTATTTGATGGATTGCAATTTTTTTATAAACCAGTCACAAATAAAATGAGCTGGCAGGTGCCTAGACATTTATGTAATTGAAAAAAGCACTCTGTTTTTGTTTACGAATATTAGAACGAAAACAAAGCGCATCTTTAGTTTCTTGGGTAAAAGTAAAGCTCGTCCTGTAAAAAATAAAATGATTTACTATTTTACTTTTTACTTGAGGAGAGAAGTTAAATGAGAAATTTGATTTCTTCATCAAAAGAATAAGACAAATTCATGTTCTATTCACGAAACAGCAATTAGGCATATTGTTTCTTATTTATTACTAGCGGTCCGCCCCGGCTTCGCACGGGTATTTTACAAAAAAATAACTTCCATGCGGATCCCTAACTTTTTAAAAATATTCTATAGCCTATGTTCATCAGGCAAAATTTTGGATAAACTAATGGTGAAATAAATTTTCAAATCGGTCCTGTAGTTTTACAGCCTATTAAATTCACACAAACAATCAAATCTTTCCACTTAATAATAAAAGTATTTTTTGTACTTTGTTTCTGATTTCGATTTTATCCAAAGACAATAAAACCCTAAGTGTGTTTGTTAAAACCTTCAAGGAGGCAAGGTATCGAGGTCTATTAAAGCCGCACGCAAACAGTTTCTGTATTACAATCAACGCTATGGTAGTTTTTGTCCTCAGGTAAAACAATAGATAAGTGGTCAGATTCGTGGGAACGCCGGCCGGAAGGATGTCAACACATCGAGTGCACCTTTCGTAATTGTTTCCTATGGGGATGTAATGAGGCCCTATTGTTGGGAACAAAACACATGCAAAATGACGTTAGTGATACAAACTCTAACCCTCTTATTTATAACTAGTGGTCCGACCCGGCTTTACACGGGTATTTAAATAAATTTTTCATGAGGATTCTAAGTTATATATAATATACTATAACCATGTTCATCAGGGAAAATTTAGGATTCTAACAGCGAAAGAATTTTTCCTTTCGGTCCAATAGTTTCGGAGCCTATTCAATTCAAACAAACAATCAAATATTTTCTCCTTATAATATTAGTATAGATATAGATGGTCTTCTAACTTAAAAAGTTACTAAGCAGTGTTATTTAAAACCGGTTAGCAAGTCTGACCCCACGAAATTTAGACTTTATCAGTACTTCCATCCGACTCCAACATTCAGTAAAGTTTTTGAAAAACTCACTATTTTACATCACTTGTTTAGACATTTCAATGGCAATGACCTTTTTGCATTGCAAACAATTCGGGTTTACTCGCGGAAGGTAAACTTCTGATGCCAGTGTAGAGCTGCAGAAAGATTCGTAGAGACGTTTAAACCCCATGTAACTAAAATAAAAGAAAGTGCACAACTTAAAATCTGCTGTTAATTTATTTCTGTTTGACTACCGAAGTTTACCTCATAGTACATCAGGTGTAACACCAGCCAAATTAATGTTAGGTAGAGAATTAAGAAACCGTTTTTCACTGTTGAGACCATCACCTATGCTTGGGAGAAGTCGCAAGCTGATTTGTCAAAAGCGTTCGATTGCGTATTTACATCATAAAACGTTGATCAGAACTACAGAACTACATCATTATAGAATAAAGCACATCTCTTTGGATCTTCTTACATCTTATTTAAGTGATAGGATACAAAGAAAAAATGGTTAACCAGAAAAGACGTGTATTTTACACTAAACTAAAGAAAATAAGATTAACGTAAGACAAGGCAATGTGGCTATACCGGCTTTCGCCTGTTCATATCTGAAATGCTGAAATGAACAATGTAACAAAATAAATAGGTTACAAAAAGTTGACATTAGTTTATTTCATTTTTATTTTTTTCTCTACACATAAATGATAATAAGAGTGAATGATTTCATTAAAAACTTGATTAAAAATGAGATGACTGTTGTCAGAGTATGCTTTATAGGAAGAAGAGGAAATATTGTCCTGAAGCGACTTATGCTCGCAATACAGGAATTTGATCTTGGTGACGGGATTCGATACTTTGACGTCAACTTCTTAATGGCTTTGCGTTTGCGACTCTCGATTAGATAGTGAGATGCTGATGACACTGACAGTACCTAATTTGTGATTTTCTGTAGTCACCGAACAGCCAATAGGCATAATTCGCTGTTATCTTTCTTTTGTTTTGTACGATTTAATCCAGTATTATATCCCCAAACCTTTACCCCTAAGATCCGAATCGCATAATTCTACGATAAAGCCATACCATTATCGGCATTTTACCGTTACTATCGAATTTCGTATCGATTCTGACAATACCGTGAAAATCAGTGTTGGGGTGCGCACGCGTCCCTGCCCGACCAATCAGGGTAAAGGAACGGACAGATGCGCGCGCACTACCATTGTTGTCTGAACTAGAAAGTATTCTGTGCCTCAATTGTTTGGAATAAAGCTGGGGTGGCATGCGTGTGAGAGTAAACATATGAGCTAAACATTACTTTGGGGAAAAAACGGTAAATTATGATACTTTGCAACGGCTTGGGAATCTGATATGGCACGCTTCTAAAATGATATTGTGCGAGGTTTATCTGAACTCATTTCATTGTTGCAATATACTTTTGAACTTTGCAAAGTCGGTGGTAAATAAGTAATGCTGGACAATCCACACAGCATTTACTTAGTTTGGAAGTAGTAGGTAGTAATATAGTCCGGCCGCGAAGTTGTTCTATTCAGCTTTAGACTTACAGCGATCTAGTCTTATTGACAACCTAGTCATATCGAGATGTCGTCATAAAGCTTCTAACCCATAGTAGGTAATACTGCTTTGGTAGGATCGGGTTGGTACAGGAGTTTTCTTTAGGTGCGTAACTACCCTTTACACATAATTTATACCATTAGTATATGTTGCTCTACCAAAAATCTTACTATGGCTTCATAGTCGCAAGAATCCTTTGAATTTCATGTCCTCAAATAGACGCTAGGGTCTTCTATGGGGCCCTAGCGTTTATTTGAGGATTTTTGTTATCGTTCGTTAATTTCAAAAATGTTTATCAGACGTTGCTAGGCAACCCCTGCCCTGAGGTAACTACTGTGCAGGTGTGCAAGGATTTTAATCAACTGATTGGGACTGACAGTCACGCACACTTTTACCCTAAACAAATAGGGTAGGTGAATCTACTTACATCATCGTATCGATAATGGAGTTTTTGAAAGGTTTCATTCTGTTTGATAGAAAAGTTGATTTGTTTCAAAAATATTCTTTGCAAAAAGGCTTACTATAAAATATCAAATGAAATAAAATCTGTTAAAAGCGATGGGAAAAAGGTTTGGGACGAGTTTTGTTCCAATTCGAAAACTAACAATCTAACATGGTTCCTTGTTCGCTTCTCTTACCTTAAAAAATTGAAGTGAACAATGAATCAAAGTGTCACAAAAATCATTTTATTTCCCATTTTTATTACTTAAGTAACTTATATTTTGTGACGTGTCCAAGAGTCTTCTAAGGTCTAAAGAAAATAAAGCACTTTGATTATGATTTTGACAGAAATAAGTGTTTAAATTTCAAAATCCATAAGTCTTTTTTGTTTACTTTTCAATGATATTTTTACAATTTGCTTCGAACTTTTTTAGGATAATTTGACGAATAAAATATTGAATTTACGTTCACATTTTTATGTTATTCTAACTAGTAGCATTTGAAATTCGAAAATAAATTTATTAGACGCACTGATGTCATACCGAGAAAATTCCTGGAAAATTCTAGAAATGAGGAAAGGATGTCTGCCGTATTCGTTCCGCTAATAATAAAAGTAATATTATTATTTAATGTCGACAACAATATCTCATTCCATTAGTTTTTTGTCTGAGTAACACAATACCAAAATAAAATGCCATTAGCAGTACGAATCTGCCCTAGAGGCGCATAAAATATTTCATGTAAACATGAATGGAATCTTTATGCCATCCCCTCAGCTTTTATTCTATAATAGTGAAGCAATTTATGGAGTATAGTCGTTTGAGTGCGAAAAATAATAGCACTAATGACATCATTTCACTAAAACCTTACAGTCGACACTATGTTCGAATATATGGATCACTGACAAGCGATAATGTAGCTTAGAACTGAGTTCATAACGACTTACATGAAAATTTATATATTTTTCCACAATATTGGGTAAAAGGTACCGTATTTCAAGGGGGATAAAGCTGATTTTTTATTTGAAAGTGGATAGCAGTGATGGGGTGGAGATAAAAATAATAAAAAGCTTGGATCGCGAGTCGTGCGCCATGACAGAGCTTGCTGCGCGCGCGCACGTGGCTGGCACGCGCCGAGCGGTGCACCTTGCTATGGTCGGCAGAGAAAGCATAGTATCTAAATCGAATATCTTCACTACATAGTATAAAACATAATTTATTAGAGAAGCCTCATTAGGGATTAACTAACAAAGGCTAGATATGTGATGATGATGATGATAGTATAAAAGTCGCTTACCGCTGTCTGTCTGTTTGTCCCTATGTATGCTTAGATCTTTAACACTACGCAACGGATTTTGTTGAGGTTGAGGTTTTGTATCAGCATAGCACCCGTGCGAAGCCGGAGTGGGTCGCTAGTATATAATATAATATAATATCTTATAAGATATTGGAATGGTTGAATGAGGTTTTGATTTCATTGCATTTTTCCTGGACAAAAATAGGTTCGTTATTCAATGGCCTTCTAGACTTGGACCAACTTCTAAAAAAACAAAAATTAAAATTATTTCAGCATTCGTTTTGATATACAGACTTAATAAGCATATATCCTTTAGAAAATTACCACGTGATTTTTGAAGAAAAGAAACCTCGATATATTTTATTTTGACTAATATGGGATGAGTTTTTAGAACTCAGTTATGCTCCCTCAATGGTTGTTTATTTAAAGCGCTACAAACTAAAACCCTGTTCAAAATAATTATTATTAAAATGGATGCCTAAGCTAAAATATTTATCAAAACTGGATGAATAGGTACGAATAGGTACAAAAGCAACATACCTACCTAGGTACATAGTTTTTGCCGTAGTGACGTTTTGATAAAAAGATACCAGCAGATCTTTTTATCAACGTCACTACGGCAAAAACTTCATTCAAAACATTCTGTAAGCTTTTTATAAATAATAGAATCATAAATAAAAGAATTAATACTAAAACCAGAAAAAAAAACAAGTTTTATTACAATGACTTTGCTGTCTGTACTAAAAAGAACGGGATTATTTTATTGTGTTTTTGGTGGATGGATACAGAGGGTACCCAGTGCCCACCTATGTGTTCGCCATTCTCTTCCGTAAATCCGACGTAAGTAATGTGAAGGTTTATTATTATTTTGGGGCTTCACCTTTATGATGTTGTCTGGAGTCTGTAAATCGAGTTTTTAAAACTTCTTTTTGGGTTCCGTTCCGATCTGAAAAGGTTTATTTACTGTAAATCAAAAGAAGAGTTTTTAAACTTATTTTCATTTATATCTTAAAAGGTTTATTCAATACCTATTTAGGCTCGCCGATACCAGCTAGCCCGGATTATAGGAAGTCTATAAAAACTCATTCAAAGTACTTACCTACTGCTAAAATCGTGATGTCTTTCCAAAGCCGGGTACCATGACCACCAAGCCTAATTTTCCTTCTCTTCCATTTCTTATAACACTCATTAATGGTTCCAGAGACAAGGAGACGCCACTTTCAGTTATCACAGACAGACTAAAGCTTCACTAGGCTACCCTAAAATTATTTATTAAACATACCTAGGTGACAATCCTAACATTTTGTTCTATATTTAAAAACTATGACTATTTGTTTTTTGTTATTTTTGGAGTTCCTTCCTACAGTTATTTATAAGTTAAGTTGATAGTAAGATGGAAGGATAAAGTACGAATCGAATCCCCGTGTTATAGTTTGACACTGATGTAATATTTCGAGTACAGCATTATGATTAATTATGCCTGTGTCCAGCAGTGGACTGTTATAGGCTGGTGATGATGATGATTATGATTATATTATTATTATCCTTCAGTAATAGGTAAATAACCCCTTAACAGATTCCAAGTCTCTTGATAACATTAGGTTTTGTGCATGAATGAAGTTTTGTGTATGCTGTCAAAGAACAGTTCTTCCTTTTACCAAAATATTCTGGTTTTAAACTAAGGTGGTTTTCTATTAATGTTGATCTTGTTACCTAGGTCAAAAGCACCGGGAGTCAATGAACAAATAAAGCAAAATAAATGAAGATCAAACTAACCTAAATATATTCAATATTTAGGTTAGTTTGATCTTCATAATATCATAATATCTTCACAATAGATTCTAGCTCATACAAAAGTACCCTCAGGTACTCAAAAACTGGTTAGCGCATGACAAAATGCCGGCGCAATCGCAAAGGTGACAGTTGAAAGGTCCTGCGCAGCTGCGCGACCGTGATACGGGCAGGTGTACACGCACCCTTATATCATAAGTACGCTTGGGAGTTTGCTCTACTTTTAGCTTTGCTCTACGTAAATGACCATGTTTTTCGTTAATATTATGCTATAAGTGTTACTTTTTGGATAACGTTATAAGGAAGAGCGAAACGTCCTAGTACAAGTATTCTTTACTTAAAAGCAGGCTTTCAAATATTATCTGTTACCTTGAATTTTGTGAAAGAAATAAAAAAACATTTGTATTTGTACTGTTGTAAATACGGCAACATTGAAACTTAAGACAGAACAGCAAAATGTAAATCAAATTTTAGGCAGAGAGGACATTTTATCGTCATGTCGAGGTAGCTCTGTAATATATTTTAAATGTACTTAGTGCAATGGTCATATTGTTGTTCCTACGGCAAAATGCTTGTTGATAGAAAATGTTTCATTTTGTTTTATTTTGATACGCGTTGTTTGGATAAAACTTCTTACATACTCTATGTATTCTATCAATAAAAGAAGGTCAAGGTTTAAATAGCTAAAAAACGCTTAGACACAAGAAAATTTTCTTAAAATATTTTAGAAACCATATGCTCTAAACTCTATCTATCCGTGTTACTCAGGATAATAAATAAATAAAAATAAAAGCATATCATAGTATTTTCTTATAAAGCATATCATAGTATTTTCTTCGAAGTAGAGTATCTTTCCCCATGCTCTGTTAGCCAAACGGCCATACCGCACTATTGTTGTCGCCACTCACAGCCGTATCTAGTAGCCAGTGGACCGGGTGCAATGCGGGCCACATTATACTTTTCGCCACTCATTACGCACACTTGACGACTTTTGAGCGTATTTTCAATGTTCTATTTTATGAGCTTTTTGCATGCAGATTGCTCAATTTCGGGTACACATAGAAACAATAGGTTTTTTTTTATTTATAAACACAGTAGATATTTATTTATATATTGGTGCAGTTTTATAAAAAAAAATAAAGAAAATTATTTTTTTTTGTAGTAGCAAACTCCTTTAATCAAACTAGTATATCTATTAATGAAACGATAATCGTGAGTTTCTATAGATGTTTTATAAAACACTTGTTCTGTAATTTTACCGAAAATTCTGTAAGTTTTCCTCTAGTTTTAGGTCTAAAAACTAAAACTTTAGGAGGGCTTTGTGAAAATATAGCAGAGCTTAAGTTCTAAACCTGTAATAACATTTAAACGGCAAGTTATGACTACTAAACTTATTCACTGCCAAGACTTCTCAATGCCACCCAGAGGTACGTGCTCATAAACGACGTGCTGATAAACCGCGAACGTCTTGGGCCACGAAAGTGTTAAACTACCTGGGACTTTATTCACTATTGCCTATCTCAACGTGCTTCACAGATATGACAAGACAGCGGAGTGGAATCGAACAAAATCGTATTTATAACACATTGTGACGTCACACGGTTTGGGCAAGGAATCTCCTTTTTCATAGAGATTAAGAGGTTGGTTTCTCCAAAAGCCGCAAATATTGACAACTTATTTTATTCAATACCAGGCTTCTCAATGCCACCCAGAGTTACGTGCTCATAAAAGACCTGCAGATAAACCGCGAGCGTCTTGGGCCACGAAAGTGTTAAACCACCTGGTGGTGGTAACACTTTCGTGCAAACAACCACCATAATGTCACCTGAACCACCTGATTCGCTCCCCAATTTCATTGAACTTCTTGAAGAGGGTGCAACAGGTGGCACTGCCTTGACCTGTTTCTTGAGGGGAGCTAATAGTGCCTTGCAATTGAAGGGGAGATATATTTTATTGCGTGTTCATTTGATATGACTATCATTATAGAGTCTAGCTAGTCAACAAACCATTTTTAGAATATATTGCACAATCAAATCTTTTAAAAAATCTATACTAGTATTATAATGAGGAAAGATTTGATTGTTTGTTTGAATTGAATAGGTTCCAAAACTACTGAAACGATTTGAAACATTCTTTCACCATAAATCCAAAATTTTCCTCGATGAACATTAGAATATTATCAAAAAAGATAAGGACCGCTAGATAGTAAAAATTATTATAATTTTAGAATATTAGTTAGTATAAATGTATAGGCCTCCTCATCGAATTCAATAACGGCGACCCTATACGAGTACATTACGGATTATTTTTCTATAATGAGCCCTTAATGGCTCGCTACACCGAACTTGGTCTTAAATACCCTATGGCAGAGTTGACCTTTGACGTTATAAGTGTAAGTATTTTTCTTACTAGTACTTATAACTATTTTCTTGATTCAACATGGCTTGTTTCATTTATTCAATAAGCATGAAACATTTAGTGACGTTAGTGCCGTTACGTTAGCACAACCCATGTATGATATTCAAGTGTGAGTAACGTGGCGAGATATGAGGATCATCTTATTTATTTATTTGTTTTGGAAGCCTACAGCTTAAATAAATACAAAATTTTCAACCAAAATAAATCAACAAAGAGGTAATAAATGGCCTTCACGGCTAAATGACAACAAATATTAGGCACGATATACCACCATGTCTGCTATTGCATAATATACATGAACAAACTATTTGATTTGATTTGATAAGTGTAGCAGGGATATACGCAATTTATTGTACCACGTAGTGTGCTCAAAAGCCTAAAGTCTCAGCGAAAACCGCCTCTCTGGGTAGCAAATACAGAGTACATACATGTACCGACCATAACTAATACCTAATAAGATCGCAATTTGAGAAATGCTACGAATGGAAAACATTTCATTGACACACCTAATTAAGTTGGAACACGCCGTATAGTGGCAGGAAGCAATGGGAATGAGTCTATTACAGTAATTAGTTACACAGCTGGGCAACTTACGCCGCAAATGTTGTCTAATTTCTACGAAACACGTAAAACACGTGTATCGTAGATATTAGGAAACACGTAGATATCGTGGATATTATAAAACACTGTATTATACTATTAAAATGGAATAATTGAGGGTCGTTTAATATGATTCAAGGCAAAAAAAACACACTAGTATTATTTAGATAGCAGGCAAGGATTTTGCGAGAAAAATTGGTTAGCTACAGTCTAATAGTGATATCGATACCTTTATAGAGTTTCTCAGCATTACAATACAGCCAGCGTCTTGGAGACGCTTCCGACTAGTATTCATACGAGTATGTTGAAGTTGTAGATTGTTTAGTCTAATGTAATATTCATTGTTAATAAAGATCATACAAAACTATATTTTGTATGACGTTTATTAACAAAGAAAATTACATTACAATTATTAATTATTAAAATATAGAGTTTTGATAATTTTTATAATAATAGTCAAATTATAATTATGTAGCTGTAAGAAAAAACTTATACACTGTGTGACTGATGACAATGATCTGTATATGATCTCAATTATAGATTTTATGATGATAAATATTATAAGATAATACAGAAATTTTATTAAGTATTCTAAAGTACGCCTTAAATTTTAGCTTTTTATTATTAAAACTACTTTAGCGTACATATTTAGCATAAGTAATTTTAAACAATAAAACAAATTGGTATTCAGCTTCTATAGGATTTTATTATTTTGTTTATTATCAGCACTTTAGATTGCTTCAACCAAAAAATCGCATTGTTGTTATATGGAAGAAATTATGCTACCTACCTCAAATGCTCTACTTAGTTCAGCATAGTTCAAAAGTTTTCATGATAGAAGGTAAGGTGTTCTCTTGAGGTTAAGTTCTTGCTGCAGGCTACTAGGTATCCGGTACAGAGTATCAGATTCTGCTTTGGATATAAAGTTTTACTGGCTTCCCTCGTCCGTTCAATATGAACAAGTTTGCAGCTGGTTTGATTTGAATATTACCTCGTTAGCTACTGTCCGTGGCTTCATGACTGTATACACTACATACCTGGTATAAAACAAAGCGCGCTTTCCGCTGTTTGTATATTATTTGTCCCTATGTATGCTTAGTTCTTTAAAACTAGGCAACGGAATTTGATGCGGTTTTTTTAATAGATAGAGTGAGAATTTTTAGTGGAAGGTTTTTGTTTCAGCATTGGACCCATGCGAAGCCAGAGCGGATCGTATATTATGTATATCAATTATCTAGTATCCACAACACAAGCTCTACTTATCTTGGGGCGAATCACCTAGCATTATTTATTTACTTTACTTGTTTCAACTTTAGCTTTAGTTTTAATTTAGGAACTTATGCTATGTGATCACTCAGTTGTTCCAAATCGACTAATGTTACCAGTAAATCAAACTAATAAAAAGTAAACTTTCTGCAAAAACTACCTACCCCATTGAACATCTGACGAGCTGCTATTGGGGTGCTACTATAAAATGTAGTACCACAATTACATTCCGGCACACATCTGTCGGCGTTTAGACAATCACGATACGTCACGCGATTTTATTTGGGGCAAAAGAGTTTTGATACTTTGTTAATGGGCAAATTATTGTTTTTGATATTCATTCTTGTAAAGAAACTGCGTTGTCGGTAGAATAAAAAATAACTATGTTAAATAAATAATAAATACTTGCCGTATTTTGTGGGACCAACAGCTTATTCGTGGTTTCGATTACTTTCTTATAAAACCCTTTTTGTTTGAGGCATATATTTTAACAACTTAGCTTTTAGTTCTAATTCGCTTGAGATAATTAATATATAGATAATTTAAATTAACTCTATTATATTGATAGATAATTAATATAATACAGTTAATTTATCTCTCAGTTAGCTATGTTTTAACATAAGATAACTTAGAATAATAATTTAGAACAGAATCCGCTGTCTCACTGGCAGGACATAATAATTAGGTATGCCTCCAAAATCCTTTGATTTTCCGTCCCTATATAATTTAAGTCTATAGTTAAAACTTAATATACACCTACAAACAAAGTAGTAAAGTATCAAAGCACACGATCCCCTTCCGACACGACAGCTGCACTGCTACGGCACGCACCCGCCGCATTCATACGCTAATGCGCCGCCTTTTAATTAACGCTGATAAATCTGCGCGCGCGCGTGTCGCTCCGCTCGTGTGGACACCGCCTTATGTCATACTACTAATGTATGTTACAAATTCTTTGAGTATTTAGAACCACAAATTATACAATATCTAGTTCTATGTGGAACTTTTTTGAGGGTGACAGTAAAAACTTCTGAAAATCAGCGCTGGATACATCAGTGTGCACACAGCATTACGCTGAGTGAAGACCATTATACATACATTAGTCACGGCACTAAATAACCAATTTTATACCCTACATTATTTATCATAGTTTTAAGGTCACTGTGTTTAGTTAGTTTCATGAAGGTATATAAAAAAATATTTTCTTTCTTTCATCTTTCTTTCTTCTGTAAAAATGAATGCGACTGAGGCCATAATTTGATTTTGGCTGGAATTTAAAATCTTATCTTATCTTAAATTGTTCTCCAAGCTTCTGGAAGTGTTTCTTTAGCTGTAAAATAGAATTAATAGAATTCGATTTTTGGTCTATCCATAATAGATTTGCGTACCTACAAAACATAAAAATTGAGCTAACTGCAGACTATTGCAAACAAACACTCTATCTATACTGATATTATAAAGAAGTAAAATTGTTTGTTTGTTTGAATTGAATGAGCTCCGAAACTACTGGACTTAATTAACGATTAAGGATTGGCGTAAAACATTCAGTTTTTGTTAAATACCCGAAATACGCCATTATATATACCTCTACCTCCTAGTTCAACCTAGATAGCACAACAATCCCAGCATATCCAAAATTAACGATAAAACTGATACAAAGGGTCAATTACGTGTTTTCAATCACGCAAAATCGTTGTTCATCATGTCTGGGGTGAATCAAAGCTGGCATTTGGGGTGGTATTTCGGCGAATATCGCACGTGTGCTAATAGCACGTGACATTCCGAACATATTTGGCCGACAATGTCAAATATTGTCGACAAAATCATTTTTGATAGCGATATCTCACCAGTTCTATGTAAACTTGCAAGCTTCGTTTCCCCCAGAAAACTGTTACCACAACGGTTTTAGAAACTATTTTTGATTTTCAGTGATAAAAAAAGTTACTGTTTAAAAAAACTTTTTTTTTATATAACTGATAGACCTCCGTTTGACCACGATTTCACCTGATGGAAAGTGAAGATGAATGATGATGATATTTTAATTTATAACGTAACCATAACCATTGAGTTTACTCGGTAAGACACGCGCATATCAATGTATGTGGTGAGAACGTAAATAAATAAATGTGTAAGTATGAGCTTGTTATAAACAATGGCGAAGATTATGGGAGGCCTTGTCGAAGGTTAAGCTTACCCGCAAAGGGTTGCTGAAAAAAATTAGTTTACCATTTTTATGACGGAGGCGGGAATCGATCCCGCACCCTCTTGAATCGCAGGCGGACCTTCGCCCACCACAGACCTTCGCCACAGAGATCGTCAAAATAGTCTACTTTATTTTCATTAGAATGATCTGATTTTAATTACCTACAAATTATTGAATTTTAATGCTTCGATCATTGAAGTACCTACTATTACTTTACGCCTTGACTTTGATATACTTTTGTCTTTTAAATAATGCTTGGCTTGTCAAGTAGGCAGACATAAATAATAATAAGCTGGTTTCGTTACAATACCGAAAGAATTAGTCAAATGTCTTCAACGTTCTATAGCGCATTTTTATCATTTCGATTGTAGAATCATAATAACACGATCAACTCAATCTTAAGATCTTTTAAGATCAAAGGCGATATCTGAGTAAATATTCTTCAAAGTGAACCAGACATGTCAAGAGCAAAATGGACTCGATTCTTCGATTGTGATTTTGGTCCTTGTCCCGAAGTCGAGATTGGATGGTCAATATCAGGATAGGTGGATTTCCGGTAAAGCTATTAGTCTTGTGTCTCCAGTGAGCTATATAGGTTTACCATGGCTTTAGTTTATGTGATTTTTTATTTCCGAACGGAGATTTGACTTTTCTCTTTATTTTAAAAGCCCATTTATTTTTAAAGCGGCAATTTGACTCGTTTCAGTGCTAATTTTATAAGCGTAAAGAAATAAAGTTATTAAAATAATATAGCGTAAAGAAATAAAGTTATTATAATAATAAAGTAATTAAAAAGTAAAGTTATAAAAAGTTAAGTTTAAAATAAAGTTATTATTATCTTAAAAATCTGATCTAGGTAATTCGGTACCGGATCTCTAATAAATAATAATACTATTATCGCGGGTATTTATCGCGTTTATAGACCTATTTTTGAAAGGAGGAAAACTTAAGTAATAATAATATTTTAAAAGTAGTTATACTAATATTTATGTAACTATAATATTAAGTTAAGGAAAACCTTTAAAGCCCTTACAAGGCAAAGAAAACGGATAAGTTCGTTTTCGTACCTAAGCTTTATTATTTCATGAGGCCAATTGGTCGCCCACATTTATTACTTTCTTCAACGTATTTGTTCCTTGTTATGTAGTGGTCATCAAATGATATGTCAATCTGGGTCTAAAATATGACTTTCAAAGCATATTTTATAAGACTAAAGAAATAAAGCTATTGAAATCTTCAACCTCGGTTGATTTTTTAGAAACTCGAAACCGTGGTCACCAAAAAAAGTGTGTCTACAAGGGAGCAGAAATACTGACCACAGGTGGTCCGTTTCACATTTGAGAGTACAAACAAATTGTAATTTGTTCATTTCCTTTTGTAAGTAACATTTTGCAAGTACCTACTACTGAAATGAAATGAAATGGTTTATTAAAATAGAACAGCAAGTTTACTTGATATTTATAAATATCACAATGCCTTTTACAAATCATAAATCTTTTAGTTTTTCAGTTTACCTATTCTTTTAGACACACAAAACATCGCACTTGTGAGATATTGTATTTTGATTAGTAATAAATAAATAACAATACTATGTATATATAGTGGTTAATAATATGGTTTAAAATAATAAAATGGAAAGATAAAATAAAAGGTAAAAGCCAACGATTCTATCACAAGCAAACCTTTAACGAAATAATGACCTATCTATTAAGATAATAAAGTGTTAACTTGATTTTTCTCATCAGTATTTTAACCTAAACAAGCGGTTTGGTTTTGCATGTATTAATACTAAATGGGGATTCGTAATTTTTTTTTAAATTATCTACAGCCTATGTTCATCAGGGAAAATTACGGATTGTAATGATGAAAGAGTTTTTCAAATCAGTTAGTTGTTTTGGAGCCTATTGAATTCAAACAAACAATCAAATCTTTCCTCTTTATAATATTAGTATAGATATAGATATAAAAGCCGTTGATCTCCATAGAAACAGTAGGTGTGCAAGGTGACAATTCGCCGGAAGGAAAGCAAGCTGCAAAGTGGCCACCCCCATCGCTCCCAAACGTACCCATTGTACAACACGGATAAATGTATCTAAAACTATCAATAACCGAGCTGAAATGAACTCTATTGCGATGGTATACAGTTGCTGGTAGATAGAGCAGGGTCGAAAATGTGATTGAAAGTTCCGTTACCGTTTTGGGTTTCGTTTGCACGCATCATTGCTTGCTGAAAGGTGTGTGTTCTTTGAATAACTGACGCGAAGCTCCGGATGTGTGTCATGGACAACCATGGATGATACTATGGATGATGCCATGGTTGTTCGTGATGCGTGAATACTACGAAATAAGTAAATATAAATAGCTAGCAACCCGCTCCGGCTTCGCACGGGCGCAATGATGATACAAATACGTTCCTCTTGAATCACTCAATCTATTAAAAATACCGCTTCAGAATCCGTTGTGTAGTTTTGAAGATTAAAGCATACATAGCATCCTAAAAACAGTAGCCGGGAGGAATTCTTCTCCAATATAGCAAAAAATTGTAGAAAAAGTTATATGAATTGTGTTGCGATTATATTTTATTTAATTTATTTATTTTATTAATTTAATGTTATTATCTAATTCAATTCACTTATTTAATTTAATTCTGTAATATAGTTTCGTTAGATAATTTAAGTTGTATTATGTATTGTTCTAATTTTATTTAATTGATATGGTTGATTTTAATTGTAACTTAATTTAGGTAATAATGGCCTAACAAATTATGGATCAATGAAATCCGAAATAAAAGATTTTTATTTTTATTATTTTATTTATTTATAGGGATAACAGAGAGACAGCGGAGAAGCCACTTTGTTTTATACTATGTTGTGATATACCCAACAGTATGGAGGCAACAGGGGTGTGGGTGCCCCAGGCTTGAATTATAGTGTTATGTTACAATATTACTTGCACTATGCACACGATTGCCTGCAGGCTAAGTTTGGAAACGTAGTGGAAATGATTTTTGATACTGTTGGAGGCAGATTGATTGACCTTATAAGTATTATGTTCATTTGATTATATCAACTAATGGAAACAACTCGCTTCTATAGATAATATTTAAGTAAATACATCTTAAGTTACGATTAAATAATCAAATTAAATCTAGTATTTACAACTGCAGACTGTTGCAAACAATCTACAGGTAGCGTATTTAAGTAATAGGTATCGCTAATGATCTTTATATTTCTTAATTTAAACTAACTTTAGTGGGTACCCGTCTTACCAATTAGCTAAACCCAGTAAATGATTATAAAACTATGTACTTCCTAAGATTGTCAGACAAATGTAGTAACCACGCGTAAAATCTTAAAGAACAATGGCAGAATTTGGTCTGGACTTTTTTTTGCGTCCATGGATCTGATGTATATGAATCAAATTTAATAAATTTTCTACGATTTTTCAATTATTCACTCCTTCTCGTAAAGGCCGGAGTTATTTTATGATATTTAAAAGCTTATCAAATGATATTCGAATTAGGTACATTCGAAATGTTACCATTTTATTAGTGGTGTGGGTACAATTATTGAATGCAATGTATCATTTGTCTTTGATTTGTCTTTGATAGTGTCATGTTGTCAGCGGTTGTCTGTCAAGACGCCATAGAATCTAGAACGTAGTGGTTTTATTCTCTTTGACAGAATCCTTCCGAGACTTCGGCGTTTTTCATCTCTGCTGTGTTTTATGTTTACATTTTGGTTTTCTATTTATTTTTACCCGAATTACGGAAGCCACAGGCGACGTATGTAACACCCGACCTAGACTGTTTATGGACTGATTGATACTGCCCTGTGTCTGGCTAGTGCGTGCCCTTAGGACTCCGATATTGTTGTTTTGGGTGTTCTGGGCATTTTCTATGTAAAATTAAAAAATATCTATTAATGTAGATAAACATATATATATTGTTTTAAGTATATAAGTTATCTAGTAGGAACTCATAACATAAGACAACCTCTGCTTTGCTTAGCTTCGGGCTAGATGATGCTGTGTGGATTGTCCAACATTATTTATGTTTTTACCCTCAGTTTTTTTGTGTTTACGGGGCAAGTAGGTACATTTTTTTAAATACACTCCCAGCTTTCGTAAACATACAAGAAGTTTAGAATTTGTTTTGCTCATTTTGTTTACCATTTCTCATTTCGGTGGCGTGGTCTAATTGATAATACCAAACCCAAGACCAAACCACATTATCCATTTATTTATGATTTGATTTCAATCTGCGATGTTTTATAGGCAAATATTGTTTGACGTTCATTCATAACCAAAAAATTCAAACACTGAAATCTTTTTTTTCCGGCTTTCCCCAAAGAAAATAGTCTCATTTATAGATTCTGCAGCTAACGCCAAATCTTTTAACATTTTTTTCATTACGGTACGCTTCAATTTGATCCCAGACAATTCTTAGTATGGAGACCTGCCATTGTTCTTTCCTATAATTTGTATTAGAGATGTCTAACTGTACCTTTCCACAATTTTAGTTCACAAATTAATAAAAGAGTAGCCTCTAATAAGACAGTAGCCTCTTTTATTAATTTGTGGGTTGAAACGAAAATTTTAAAAACAGCCGGTGAGAAACGAAACGATTATTATAACTTTTAGCTTGTGGTGCGAAAAATTAGGTGCGAACCAGCGCTACACCCAATAAATTAAATTAGAAATAAATAATATCTGGTATATTTATTTTAAAACAGCACAGCTGTAGTCAGCTGTTTTAAAATGAGACTCATTGAGCTATTCAGTATATAAAATACGGGGATAAAATAAATAAATAATACTGGACAATCCATGCAGCATTTTCAAGCTATTTAGACATATCTATTTATTGTAGTTTTTGCTTATATTCCTATTTTAAAAACCCAAAAACCTGTCTCAAATATTAATTTTTGCGAATAATTTTCAAATAAGCAACTCTTATGAAATTGTTATTGAAATATCTTACCTAATTGTTATTTGTCTGCAAAGACCGACTTTATTAAAAGGTGAAGATAATTAAATTAAGCTTGTTTCTTTGACGCTGCTCCCAGATAATATTTTTTAGTAAGGGCTCTTCCCTAAAGAAACGAACTAGTGATGTGCCCTTTAATTTAGAAAAATACATTGTTTGTTTTCTAAATCAAAAAAATATTCAAGCTATTTGATTTAAAGATAAATATAATTATAAGTGTTGTGTCGTGGTCACGGGTCTGAATCATCCGGTGACCACGACAGTGTGTAAAGCTTTTGAAACGTCGGGAAAAATAAGTAAATAAACGCGATAAGTAAGTACCCGTTAAAACAGTACCTATAATTAAAATGTGTTGAAATCGCGTAACTTTAAAAATATTTAAAGATAAATAAGCTTGATTTTCCTATATACTTAGAACTTGTGTTTTTTTACGAAGGATACTTATGAGCAGTAAAGCTAAAAGCTACTCTACCTGTACCTTTTAAAAGTTTATCTTTATTTTTCTAGTTCATTTGATTACATTTTTGTACCTGGGAATAATCAATCCAAAATCAATTAACAAACTGCTCTAGCATAAAAAAAAAATTTTTTTGAGAATAAATATAACAATTTTATAACTAAATTTTAACTAGTTTTTACAATTGAAACAATTGAGTTAACTGCAACAAACTACAGATAGCTCAACTGATCCATATTAATATCAGTTGGAAGTGTACCGAAGATGCTGTCTGCATTACCTCGCTGTATGGCAATGCTGATTTAATAGTCAATAGTCACACATTAAGCCATCTTTAGCGTGTTGGGGACGCTTCTGATTGAAATAGATATGGACCAGTTCAGCTACCTGTACATTGTTTGCAACAGTCTAGACGTATTGTAAATATAAAAATATTGTAAATAGTTGTTCTTATTTGGTTCTAATATTTAATTGTTATTTTCTTTCTTAATAAAGTATTTGATCCTGAAATAAACTAAGCATATTTATTTACTTAATCCATGATCAATTTCGATCTGGTGATCGGTCTGCACAACCGGCTTTAAAACATGACAAATAATATTTTTTGTAACAATTTTCAATATTTTTATTAAAAATAGACTCCCGACAATCTATCGATATTTTTCCCATCCCTAGCCAAGAAGTGTTAATGTCGAAGTTTAAGGGAGTAATTACTGGGGTAGGTACGTCCGAACTCCGGGACTTAATAATCGAGTCAATTAAGCTATGAAGTAATAAACAACAACGTTTTCTAGGTAAAATTCTGTACTGGGCCACAGAATTAGTCCATGACTGGACGAACAACAATGCAATACAATACAAATATACTTTATTGCACACCAAGATAGAGTAAACAGAACAGAAAACAAACACAAAAACAGTTGCATAATGGGCGGCCTTATCGCTAATAGCGATTTCTTCCATTCAACCTTTGGATAGACACGTAACTATTGTACAGGTATAGACGGTGGCGTATTAGACTAATGTATACTCACATAAATAAATAGTTATTAATATACACAACAACAACAAACTTGAATTGATAGAGTTAATTGATAAAAAGGATATTATGTAGCATTTTTAGGGATAGAGTTTTCGCAGTAGTTTTAAAAATAAAGCGACATTTGTCGCTATAAACTACTACCCAAGAGCTCGCACAGCGCATCAGCATTGCAATAAAGATAAAGATTTTTTTATTTGCCAAAAACATGTGTTATGTAAGGTTACAAGATATACATTTCGTGGATCAACATGCTTGACCGTATGTCGGTATGCAAAAATATTTGAGAGAATGACATGCACTAATAATTATATAAAATGATTGCATTAAATTTTGTCACTGAAAAATTCGTCGATATTATAGTAACATTAACAGATTAACAACATTTTTAATTTCTTTCTAAATAGTACACCATTTAGCTCTTTCAACTGATTTGGTATCTTATTAAAAACTAGCAGCCCGCCCCGGCTTCGCACGGGTATTAAACAAAAATTTCAGAAATTATATACAATAACACGATGGGTTTCACAGTTTTCATACGGATCCCTTACTTTTTTTAACAGCATTGGGATTTTTGACATTGACTCGACACTCCATAACTGACACTGGCCGTAGAGAAAAAGCAAGCACAGTGCGCAATCTCTTTTTCTATTCTGACGCGCCATAATAGAAAAAGAGGTTGAATATACATCGCACGGTTCAATTATTGAATTTTTCATGCGGATCCCTAACTTTTTTGAAAATATTAATAGCCTATGTTCATCACGGAAAATTTAGGATTCTAATGGTGAAAGAATTTTTCAAATCGGTCCAGTAGTTTCGGAGCCTATTCAATTCAAACAAACAAACAAACAAACAAACAAACAAACAAACATACAAACAAACAATCAATCAAATCTTTCCTCTTTATAATATTATATTAGTATAGATATAGATTTTAGGGGCCATACTAACAACACTTTTTCGAGTTAATGCCGTGTTAGCTTGATGTGTCTGTAGTCTACTGTTATCTCGTCTGTTTCTGCGCACATTATCAGATAGCAGTGGAAACAGATGAGGATTATTCTTCACATAGAGTGCTACTTCTAATATGTAGAGGGACGGAAGTGTCAGAATTTTATGTTTTAAGAATAAGCGAAGCAACGCAACCAGCATCTTGGGAACAGTTAATGGCATAGTAAAAGACTAAGTATACATTCAAAAAATACAAGTTCCCATCTTTCGTTTTTTAATAAGTTGGTTTGCCATAGTTAAAGTTGTGAAAAAACTATGTAATTATGAAGCAGTCTTCTTATTTCCGAGAATAAAATAGGTATATAATATACTTCTATATTATAGGTGGATTAGACATATCGCACAATAGGGATCTAGAGCAAAATCAAATCCATAGGGCATAAGAGACTAGTACGGCTCTATCTATATGCCAGAGTATAATTTATTCCTTATTATTCGCAACCAAAAAGTACTTATTTATTCTAAAGTATTCTTGGTAGGAAACCAAGTAAACCTTGCTAGCTATTAGCCAGGTATGCAGTAACCTAAGCACGAATACGGCTAATTAATAACCGTGTTAGTGTAACCCACCCGACTAGAAGTTTCCAGTTGGAAGCCTCACGACAACATAAGTTTTACCTGCAATTTTCTTAAAACATTATTCATTTTAAAACGTTTTGCGTGGTAATTAATCTTTAAAGAGAGAAACACAAATACTGGGAAATGTTTTATTCCATTACTACCCTTCTTCCAGATTTTGATTTTTTTTTATTAATATGTAGAAAGCTCGCGTTTTTTTGCCTACACCTGCAAAACTAGGAAAACATTAGTTCATACCCAAACGAAATATTGTTTGCTTATTAAAATTACTGCAGTCACGACATTTAACTAGGGGCTTACACGAATGGCTTCAGTCAAAATGAATAATTATTATGAATGTTCAGACCTAGTGCTTAACACAGCAAAAAAAAAAACAGTCACAACAACGAAATATTAATGCCTCAATAATTAGAAAGTGAAGTAGAAAATATATTTATTTTTATCATAGATCCTAGGAGAGTAAAATGTTATCTATACCTATACTTATTTACTAATATCGCGTAGAAGAATAAGAGGAAAGATTTGATTAACATTCGAGTCAAATCCTCAAGGGCTTAACGAATGTTAATGTTTAATAATTAGAATAAGTTTTTAAAGAAAAAGAAATAAAAAAAGATTGTTTGTTTGTATTGGCTAGGCTCCAGAACCAGGTTTGAAAAATTCTTTCACCATTACAATCTTACATTATCCCTATATAATTAACATAGGCCATAGAATATTTTTTCAAAAAAGTTAGGGATGCGTATGATTTTTTTGTTAAAGTTCAATAATGTAACACAACGTGTAATTTTTTGTTAAATTTCCCTGCGAAGCCTGGCCGTAAACAATAAAAACGCATTAAGGGTTAATATATAAATATTACGTGAGCATGTCAGTAGCATTCGGGTGTGCCTAATGCTAACCTGATTTTCAAATACCTGTAAAATGAGATTTTCAAATACCTGTTAAATGATTTTAGATTTCAGATTTTCATTATATTTGTTTCTTTAGACATACAAAAAAAGCACGACAAGTCAACTTTTATTCTATGAATTAGATTATTGAATTATTTGGATGGTATTGAGAATGACGTCATCCCTCATGCTTAGATCAAACTAAGAACTGCGTATTTCATTAGGATAGGTAGGACTTTTGGAAGGTACCCCACCTTGCCAATCCGAAAGCTTCCGCCGGCGAAGCACATTCAAAATTGGAAGCTAAACGCTGAATAAAGCTATTTGCCTTGAATGCCTCCGGGCACAAATTTCAATTATTGACGCATCCGAATAGTTCTGTAGGGGTCTCGATGTACATTTACTAAGAAAAGTTCATCGAAATTTTTTTTTGCTAAAAAATATAAACATCTTTATCATAACGATAAAGGTTTTTTTTTCTCATCTTTCAGATCCTGTATTTTATAATTTTATATTTTGTTATTTATTAGAATCATATTTTTTTATTTCATTTTGCCTTTTGTGTAGTTCTATTTATAGTTATTCACAGTTTATAATATTACATAGTTGTTAAGATACAGAACTGTTCCTCCGCAAGCAAGCAGTATTTTTAGCTACTACATATTTGCGAGGACATATAAATCGTTAATATCTAAGTTAATTTAAGTATTAAGCGTGTAAAACTGTTTTATCTCCAAAAAAAGTAAAATGAAATAAAATAAATAAATAAAAACAGTGTTTAAAAAATATTGCCTAAAATACCCTAAAATACCCACGTCATAAGAATCGACAGTTACAACTCAACCCTTGGAGAGTCTACTAAGGGTCTAGACTAGAAGATGGGTGAGTGTCAACTGCGATCAGCAATCCGCCTGCGTGGTGATTATGACAATACCAATTTGTTAGGGAAGGCAGGTTCGTTATAAACTACTTACCTCCCTTGATATCTAGCTAGCCACTCCTGGATACTACTGCTAGGCCTTCTCCAATATGCACCACTTATCCTTTATTCATAATGGTCTGTGTAATTAAAATAGTTGCTAAGCAGTTATTTCTCACTATCAATTATGTCAATGGAAAAAGACAACTGAAAAATAGCAGTGCTTTTATTTAGCAGACGAATTTATGATTACGAGGGTTGAGTGGAACAATTTTATATCAATTCGTATTTCTTGAGCAAGTCGCCCACGACTGTACAACAAAGTGGGCGTATTCATCTCATAAAGGGGTCAAAATATTTTATTAGCCTTGCGATTTTAAACGTAGCAGGCGACAACTAGATTAGGATGCGCCCGAGGCGGTCACAGAAATGCTACAAATCGAGTGACTTTTGAACTACCCTTTCAACCCCTGTAAACTCAATATCGACCTTATTTTTCCAGTAGCAGGGGTGGAATTTATTTACAAATTAGCCGTAGAGAAGTGAGTGTAGGGGACGTTTTTCAATTTGCCCCGCAGTGGTCACGAATGAATGCAGCACAGATTGGGGATGTCAATTGCTTTAGATGAACATTCGAATAATTAGGCCGAATAATTGGCTCTTATCTTTTAATGCCAAATTAAATTGGCTATGGTGAAATTTGTAGATTAAGGAACCATTGAAATTTTATTGCATTGAAATGTAGAAAGGAACAGATAGCGTTCACGCCATGCAACATCACTACATTGTATAAACAAAGTCGCTTCCCGCTGTCTGTCTATACAGACAACGGACGCAACGAATTCTGAGGCGATTAAAAAAAAAGAGTTATTCAAGAGGAATGTTTATATGTATGCACCCTTGCATAGCCGGGCGGGTTTCTAGTTAATGTATTAATCTATATAAAAGCAATATCGCCTATGGACACTTAACCTTACAATCCGACGTTTCTTATCACGTAGGTTGCTTGAAGTAAATTACTAAACATAATACTGTAGAAAATCTCAGAGGATGGACGTGACTTGCTAAACACAAGTCTACTCTGAAAATCAGCGCTGGGTAGACACACCAGCTACCCAGCACAATGCTGAGTGCATATTTGCCCTTAACTTCTGCTACGTACAAAAACTATGTTAAATACTTTTTACATAGGATTAGTTTAGTCTTAAGTTGTTGAGTTAAATATGTTCCTATCTTCACTATTCTTAATCACACCTTCTCCTTATATAATCTATAAATTATTCAATATATGTCAACATAAACCTCTTTAAAACCAAAAGCGTTGACATGCAATATTTGAAGATGCTATTTAGTTAAAATATTCATGAGCACTTCCCCTACGTCTGAGACGCCTTCCCCTTTCCTATAACTTGCTAAGTAATTCACTGGCTAAACTGATTTTACATGCTTGAAATACTTTTTTATATCGCTGATGGTTTTCTCATAGCAAAGAAGATTTCAATCAAAATGAACTACAACGATTGTATTGTTGTATTTAATTTATATTGCCTGCAGTGATAATAATCTACTTACAATTTGATTTATGTACAGTGCGCGTCAGAAATAAGTACCATACTGTCTACATAATATTTACGACTACTTCGTATTCCCTTGTATCAAACCACCCACCATAATACTCAAAGTCTTAAAATCCCAACAATAACAACTATTGTGTCCCACATACATTGAGATAGGGGGTACTTATGTATATGTGACGCGCACTGTACACAAACATTTAAAACTTATGTACCGATAAACTAACATCAAATGCACCATTCATTCTAGATTTTGTAGATAAATAAGAAATAATCCTTGACACAGCATCATTTATTCCCAAGCTATGCAGAGTTGGGAGTACTAGATGACTGATATACTAAATCTATTTTATTACTATTTTTGTGGTCGGAATGCTGTCTTTTATTTCGGTCAACGAATTAGCATCGCCATCCAACGTAGCAATGCTGACAGCATTCTTTGGGCAATGTGCCCTATGGTGACGGCTTAGATTTTTAGGAAAAAGATATATTTAAGTGTATAAAATAACTCTATTTTTATAGTCTGTTATGTACCTGCTGTAATTTTCTTTGTTCATAAAAGATATTTATATATTACTTAGATAGATGTGTTTTTATACACGAAGAAAACGAACTGTCAATGATTAAAGCGCTATCCACACATTTCCGGGTCAGTTCCGGGTCAGGGCTATCCGTGTTCCGAGTTGTGTGAACAAGTTCATACAATTCCCTGACGCCTGACACGGAGCTGTGTGAACAAGTTCATACAATTTGTACGTAACCGATTTTTTCCCCGTCCCTGACGGAACACGGCCGGGACGAGTTCCCGGAAATGTGTGGATAGCGCTTAAATCTTATAACAACGTCGACAGAATTTTACAATCGGCGGCGTATTAATACCTAACCAAGGCTGGACATAATTAAATGTCTTGAATATTTTTTTTACATGATTCTGTATACCTAAATAATATGAGAGCATAATTTATCTTATATTTACTTTTGCTCTGACATCTCATTTCATTAAACTTTTTGTATTTAGATTTAATTAAGTGAGATTCTATGTATATTTATATGACAAATACAACACATTTTGTTTGTAAATAATCTAAACATATAATAAAACATTTTCTCTCTTATACTTAAAAAATCCACGAGATGTCATGAACAAATGCATAATTAGAGAGGCGGTGTGAGATCCCAACAATAGCGTCGAAACGTCAGCTCCAGACGATCACTGCACAGATTATAGACATTGATTGCATGCTTTAATATTTTACAAGGAATTTGATTTATCGTAGCCCTGTTTATACAAAAAAACCTGTCAAAGTAGAGCCCGAGAGAGAAATTTGAAATTTGTTCTGTTCAATTGATTTCAACATGACTGAAATGTGGATGCAATACTTAGGTTTTTTTTTTTGTCAGATTTTATAATCAGTTAATAAGGCAATGTAATCAGTAATGTACATTATTTTAAATAGTAGGTTCTGGTTAATTTGCTTATTTAATTATAATTTTCTTAACTAACAAATAAAATTAAAATTACATAGGTACATAAATTAGAACTAGTATTGCAATTGAAACAATTGAGCTAACTGTAGACTATTGCAAACCATGTACAGGTAACTCAACTGATTTTCTTTGTAAATATATTTACATATAAATCAAGATTGAAAATTCGTTAAAAATATAGAGATTTGAATTTTTCTACACTAATGTAACATTTGTCAAAGTTTTATACGTAAAAGACATCATAAAATGTATTAAGTTTCAATACAAAACTCGTAGGTAATTTCAGCTTCCATGTGGGATTTCAAAATCTCTTTCGGAAGTCTCCTTACTTGTGTCCTTATTCAGGTCAATCGCTTTTATGTTCGGAGTGAGCAATACAAACGTAGATCTCAGTGGTGGCAAACAAATAGTGCAGGTTACGAAGTATTTTGTGTAGAGACCGCCAAATTCACGATAAAGGGCGCACACTAGCACTACACAAGGTTGCACACTATACACAGTTATAGAAAACACTTGAAACATCCCTGTTTGTCAACTTTTCTGCTTTGGTAGAGTTTTGCTTAACATATTTTTTTTCGAATGGACTGTATTGTTGTTAAACGATAGCCATGACAGCGTTAAGGACTTTTGGTGGGTGGGCTATACGTTTAACTACTTTGAGCGTAACTGAGTAATTGTTGACCCGTGTTGCATGAAATTTGATCGATGTGGTGTATAGACAAGACTTTGGGCTATTAAATTAGTTAGGCCATTTCGTCTAGGGAGCTTAGACGTCCGAAGGTGAAAATCAATCGATTAAATCAAGTCTGGGAAATAAATAACGTACTTTAACTCATTAAGGAGTATTTTGTTATCACCTCACGGGCTGAAAATTTCGCAGCATATAAACTTTTAATTATAATATTCAATATACATGGTGAGTTCTTATTTTCAGGGCTGCTTCAGGGAAGTGTGAGTTATCGAAAAATCATGTCAGGAGTTATGGGCTCGATTTAGATAAAAAAAGTGCTACATTAAAGATAGATGAAGAACTTTTGTAGTTTTTCTGTTATTAACATTTTTAATTTAATTTTTGGGTTTGCCGTGAATCATAGAAATATGAATGATTTAAGATTAAAATAAGTTAAATTTTTAGTCTCATCAAATAAACACTTAATCAAAAGACATTTTATACTATAACTTATTATAAATAATTTAAAAAGGTGTATATTGATTTCTGAAACTGAAATTACACTCTAATGATACCGAAGATTCACATTCAGAAAAATCAATAAACCTTTCATTTTTTATTTTAAATTACAGATATTTGACGATATTTCCGGGTGTATGTAGATTATAGAAGACCCAAGATTAACAAACGAGCAGTTCACCTTCAACTTCTAGATCTGCGTTGGTTCCAGAATACCCCCGTCGATGCCGCCACGCCATCTCTACTCTATTCAATCACATGACCGTGTACCCTGAGAGGCTTACCTCCAGGCGCCGACACATCCTGGGGGATTCCTGCCTTTCTCACCTGCTTGAAAAATTCAATGTTCGAAATACTCCATGAAATGACTTCGTGGAAATTCCAAGGAAGATTTTCTTTGTTTTTCGAAAATCGGGGAAATTCAATCAATGTTAACGACACAGAAGACGATGTTTGGAAAAACATCGAAGTATCTGTAATTAGATGATTCTAATTTATTTTTAAAGGTACTATAAAATTTTTATATTATTAAATATCTTATCTATTCTATCTTTATATCTAACTTGTATATTATTAAGGATATCAGGTATCTAGTAGGTATGCATAGCATAAGCTCTGCTTAGCTTGGGGCTAGATAATGCTGTGTAAATCGTCCAGCATTATTATTTTCTTTTTATTATCGGGGTTTATATCCGTAACTTTAACCCGAGACCTGAAACTGTAATGCGATAATAAGGGTACTTAATAATAAAAGGCATGCTATAAATACCTGATAAATAAACATTAAAAATGTTAGTAATTTCGAAGATTAAAATGTCTTTATCTTTAATTTTCTAGCGACCAATGTGGGGTCCGCCTGTAATGCAGGAGGTTGCTGGTTCAATTCTCACCAGGGTACAATTATTTGTTCCGGGTGTTCTGGGTATTGTATTATAACATATCGATCTATTTAATTTATGGTTTTTTTATGGATATCAGTCATCTACCCATGACATTAGCTCTTAGCTTGAGGCTAGATGATGCTGCATTGATTGTCAAGCATGATTTACTTAATTATTTATTAACCTACCTGCCACTTGTTTTATGTACGTACTTAATTCAGCAATAAATATCTCTCTTTATGTGCATTTTTGTAGTATCGTATTTTCTATAATGACACTTTTTCCAGATATCTTGTGTGTTGTATATGGTACCGTAGACAAAAGAAGCTTATTAAAAAGTCATAGTAAAAATCTGCTCGCACAAGTAGACCTATAGATATAAATCTATGTAGGCCATGTTAACCCTGAACGAAAATGTTGATGTTAACGGAAAGAATGCCTCTCCCCTGATAGTTATTTGATATGATTTATTCATACGAACACAGAGTTCGCTCCGCCATTGGTTTGTTCCTAACCAGACAGGGTTTTTTGACTTATTTAATGTCTCCAACATGGCCAACCTACTGTTCGAATACTGTTTATTTCTAAGAAATTAAAAACAACTCTTCTTATGTAAATTTCGTTTTTTAATGGTCATTTATGTTTATCAAAGCAAAAAGTGTCTCGTGACAGTGAACTCGTGAACGTAATTATTTCTCATTTAATACTTTCACTAATAATAAGTAAAAAAAACTATTGATAAAGTTTTTGAACAGGAGGTGTTCAAAAACTGGATCTGTACGCAATAACTAAAAGTAGTTTGTTTTATTTTAATTACCTTTGTAAGAGAGAATAATATACTGTTGTTTTTTATAAATAAAGTAAGCAAGAATGTTTCTCAAAACATTATACTCGTAACATGGAAGGATATCCTAAAACAAATTACTTGTCTACCAAAATAAGCGTAGAGCGTCTACGAAAAGCGTAGTCGTCTCGTAGCGTCGTAGCATAGTAAAAATGCGCTGAAATAATCTCTACTCATCGCTGGTTGGGTAAGGAATAAACCAGTACTTGAAATGGAAGTTTATTTAATAGAAAATACTTTCCGAAATGTATTTATAAAGCCATTATGGTGTTTTTATTTTAAAGCTGTTCTTGACGGCCGCTTGTTATGCAAATTCTAATGGGGGTGGGTTGTGCAGAAGGAATTGTTTTCCAGCTACAATGTTTGCTCATATGTTTGCTGGTTGATTAAGTTTCATGGGGTTACTATTAATCTCTATGAATATTTCAAAGTCTTTTAAAAATAACACATCATCATCATTTGGCTATTCACTGCTGTAGTGTTGAACAGTGTTCTTGAGTACCTAAATCATTTTTCTTTAATGTAAAAATAAACGTTGGTTTACACTTTTTGAAAATATTGTATAGCCTATGACGACCTCTGTGGCGCGGAGGAAGAAGGTCCGTCTACGAAGCAGGAGGTTGCGGTTTCGATCCCCGCCTTGGGACTAATATTTCCACGATCTGCAATTACTTGTTCAGGGTGATCTGGTCTGAAATATATCTATAGTCTAAAAATATAAATAATGTGTACTCATATATTATTATGTATATCAATCCAAACACATAAGCTCTGCTTAGCTTGGGGCTAGATAATGCTGTGCGAATTGTCCAGCATTAAGTACCAACAATACATTCAATGTTCAGTCAATTGAATTACTATGATAAATACTGATTAATAATCCTATCTATTGGTGACAAAAAGATTCAAATCGGTCCAGAAGTTTCGGAGCCTATTCAATCCAAAGAAATAAACAATCAATGAAATATTTTCTCTTTATAATAATAGTATAGATTATTGTTGACAGTTTAATTTCTTAGTACAGATTATCTAAACTGTATATATTATAAAAATGGATATTCAAAACATTAAACGGAAAATTATGGTGTTATTAATCTCAAAGAGCTAGACTAATATAGCCTGAACGATTTTACCGATAAATTGTAGTTAGTACTCTTACTCTCTCTATTCTTTAGTTATTTAGCATACCGTAATCGGTCAAGCATGTTGTTCCTCAATGAGAATTATATTATTTGTTATACACATGTCATGTTTTCTGGCAAAAAAAGTCAATAGATAAAAATAAAAAATATCATTATTTTATTTAATAATAAAAGAAGATCTATTGATTATTTTAAGTGAGCGGTCAGTGATATAGATGGACACTCAGGCTTGTCGCTAATCTAGCAGACAAACCCTTCGTTGGCTATGCATATCTCTGCTTCGAAGACTAGTCCATGTCCGGAGCAGTGAGAGTAGCAAAAATGTTTTCATCAAATACCTAATCCCGAAAATTCCTCTCCAAGTCCATTAGTAGAACAAAAAGGGACAAACGACAACTGATAAAGTATTCACAATACGCCCACGTAATCCCTGAGTGGAGGATCGTACGAAATCCGCCCCGCCCATTACCACAAGCCGCTTACCGTACCAACGTAGGTATAGTTATATGTAAAAGGCAAACCCGAACCTAATTAATATGAACATTACATATTAGCAATGCGCTAAGTTTGCTCTGTGTATTTATCAGGCTCGTTGTGTTTCGCTGCATTTAGTTGTTAAGCAGGTACGATTTGTTGTTGGAACAAGCAAATAGTATTTTAGTAAGTGACATTAACTGGGCAATGGAGTTCTCAGACGCCCTTAGGTGCTATGCTAAGGTCCACCTGGAGGATAAACTATACCTATTAGTTTAGTTATAGTTTCTCTAAAAGAGATTCTGATAATGTTAAACCTTAAGAAGCAATCTAGCAGTGAATTCATACAACATCTTTTTAAATCATCTATGTATAATAATATTTTGACATCTCTTTAAGATGTTTCTCCGTACTTCATTATAACCAAAAATATTTCATACACAATCTTCAATAGACTACTAAACTATTCAAGCCTAAGCGTCTTCTTCATAAAACGGATGATACATGGCTATAATAAGACTACCTGCATAAAAAAATTGATAGCATATTCTAACCCACCAAACAAAGAAAAGTGACGCAACGAAAGTACAATAATTATTTGGATAAACCTTTACAGCCCTGCTACCTAGATTTTTGAATCGGTCTAACACTTCGAGCGCTCGTAGCTCGGTTGCTGCTAAATATTAATAAAACGGCCAATCGCAATTTCGAGCTACAAAAACAATGAATCTTAAAAGTGCCAAACTCTAAATTGCTATCGTTCAGAAGCTAAACTAGTGTCAAATTTTTAATTATGATAGTGTCTACGGGTACATCAAAAATGAAACTTGAAATGACCGCAATATATTCGGATCCAAACATTCGTTCCGAACTTATCGCTACCGTTTTGTGCAAAAGCCACTGGTAGAGGGCGTGTGTGCCTGAGTGGCGCATACATATTTGATGTGTGCTTAATGCACAAACCGCAAAGAGGATTGCGGCTCCCGCTAAATGGCGCCACTCCCTTTGTCCCGGGCAGTGCTGATGCTGTAGTTATGCCTTTACTGTGTATTACGATTTAAAACATAATTTAGTACATATCTAACTAAGTACCAAAGTATCTAAGATTTATATAATATAATAACTAATTCGTTTTTAGATACTTTCTTAGTATCTACTTACATAATGTAAGAATATTTGGTAATTGTGTTGCTGAGAAAAATGTAAGGTACTCAAATAGGTATGTACTTGTTAATAGGTACACGCTCGTGAAACAAGAAAAGTTCACTTGATTTGTCACTATTTCTCTGAAATACGAATACCAAACAGGACTTCATTGCTATACCAAGACGAGCACACCTAATTACTACATTGTTTGTTTTGTTCGTTCTAAATTCAATAATTGGATTAAATTTCGAATAACTAAATCATTTGTTCATGTTTAATAATCATTTGCTCATGTAATATGGCGGCCTGCACACGTCCATTGAAAAACCTGCTACCGCATCTAAAAATCAAGTGCAAAACGAAATAATTCACAGCTTAGGTACACCCAAACTAAAATATCACGCAACAAACTCAATAAATCCTGAACTTACAAATCTAAAAAGAAAAATCACTAATACGAAATTAGCTCTTGCATTCGCGATTTTCAAAGAATGTCCCATTTATTAGATTCCATAAGCCGCCCCGTTCACCCTCGTGCTTTTGAGGCATTACGTATTAGTGAATAATGCGATCGAACTCTCGTATTACGTCCCTGTGATCTGCCGATCATAATAGACTGCGAGTATTAAGCGATTACACACGGGAGCGGTGCTCAAACTGTCCGGAGTTGCCATAGTAAAATGATGACAAAAAGCAAGAAGTTTAGAAAAAAGATAATAAACTGGAAAAACATGCTTATACAGTTCAAAAGGCGTGGGATGTTCCCTACGTATGACATTCATAGATCACAAAAAGCTTGGAAAAAGAAATAGCACAAATTTTAAGAAAAATCATATTACAATTTTCCGAATGTAGTGTAGGTGCATACCTAATGTACGACGTCACTCTATGATTTACGTAGAGATAAAGAAAAATAGTACTTATATAAAGCCTTGCTTTTACTCAATAAACATTCAGTATTCAACCTACTACAGTCGTGTTAATTACTCCTTCAAACCATCATTACGCGAAACGTATTAAGTTTATATTTAACGGCATTATCAAGAAGTCAGTGACTATAAGAAAAAAGTTCTCTTCATATGGAGGAGGAATTAGAACTTAAAAAGCATAGATATAAGACAATCATTATAAATGGCAAATAGTCGAACCTTGAAAACCGACGAGGCAGCGGCAACGGTCTTGTAATATTAGTCTCCCAATATTTCCGTAAGAATTAAATTGTGGCTTAAATGTTGAGAAACGCATTAGGTATATAAAATATCAAAAGATGTTTGTGCGACCACCTGTGTGATTCCATTAAGAATTACAGAGTATTAGCCCTAATCTGATGAACACACACAGAATTGTTATATTTTTTACACACGGAAATATTGAAGTTCAACATGATTCGTGTGTACCTACGACACTGTATTAAAATTTTCTACCTTTTTTTGTTCACCCATAAGTTTCCTGGAGATCGGTCTTAGCGAGAAAAGACCGCCCATTGTACAACCGACAAATGTTTGAATTATTATTATTATAGCAATAAATATTTACTGATGCAAATTCAGAGAAAAATTCAGGATTTTGTGGATGTTTTCTATGTATTATAAAAATATCAATCTTGTAATTGTATGAAGAGGTAGTATTAAGGGTGCAAGACAACAATGTAGCACACATAACACCAGCTCTGCTTAGCTTGGGACTAGATGGTGTTGTGTGGATTGTCGAACATTATTTATTACCTATTTACTATGATAAACAGGAACATGTAGACACATCTACAACTTTGATTCTCTCTCCCAATAGGAAGAGACTTTGTTCATGTTTGCTGGGAGATAACTCTTTTTAGGGTTATATTTGCCTTTGCAATTATCTTACTATTTCAGTTTTTTATTGTTAATTCTATAAGTGTATCTTATATATCTTGGAATAAATATTGAAGAAAGTATATGAATGGTTTATAAAATCATGAAATTAAGTATAGGTAAAGATGGTAAATTGTAAAAGGTAAAGGTGTTTAAGTTAGTTAATCAAGGCTTAGCCAGATTGGAATACCTACTAAAACTTAACTATCCATAGTCAAGTTTACGAATACCTTGACTACGATAGTGACTAACGAACTTAAACACCGTCAGTCTACATTCCCAATCTGTCGCAAGAAAATCAATACAAAAATTTCCCCACTTTCCCTCACAATACCTTACATTGACAACAAAAGTTAAGCCCTAAATGCTGGACAAATCCTGCCTTTGTCCAACTAAGGCTCTCATCCGACCGTCGGATTCAGCTTATTGGGCTTTGTGTGGGCATCTTAATGCTTACACTGTGTAATTCTTAGGGTGTTCTTGGACTACGGATTTTCCCATCAATGGATTCCCTGATATATTGGGAAATTGCTTGAATACTTGTAAGTCTTCAGATACCCGAAGATAAGATGCGCATACAATGCGTGAAGTTAAGTTCGGATGCTTGTTTAAAAATAGTCCACTTTTTTCATTAACTACATCTATTAATAAAACATCTATAATTAATACAGTATTGATGAATCTAATAGGTACTTACATCAACACTCTTTTACCGGCGTCACATAATATTACTACTACTTTAATGGTGTTAAAAAAATGATTAAAAAAGGCAGCAAATACAATTCAATAACCAAATTAGAACTAGTATTTACGATTAGTATAATTCTGTTTTAGAATATGATTTTTATAAGCATAATCCGCCCTCAATAATCTTTTCTCGTTCATATAGCTTCTAAATGCGTCCCATAAAAGCTCTGATAAATAATAAATCGTCCGAGGCGCGCAATTTTCCAAGGTAATGGAAAAATTCCATGGAAATCGTCTTTGCCCGTCTGGAACAGTCAGGAAGGAGGTAGGTGTAAGATAGTTTGTTGTATGCGTACTATCTGATGCAGGGCAGACTCATGGTCACACTGTTTTATTACACCATGAATATATGTTTTCTTTTTAAAGTTACGCGATCTGAACACATAATGATTAGTACTATTTAACGGGTATTTATCGCGTTCTTTTTTCTCGACGTTTCAACAGGTTTGCACTTTGTCGTGGTCACAAGATGACAACGTCGAGAAAAAAAAAACAACAATAAAACGCTATAAATACCCGTTAAAATAGTACTAATCATTATTTGTTACACCAGTGTGACTATGAGTAATTTACACTGTGTTACACTGTGCAAATGTTACACTGTGCGGTGTTTACAACAGTAATTGTTAAAACATAAGAGTCGTGGTAACATTTAGGATTTGTTTAGAGTTATAAAATAAGCTCCTGGACATTAATTTTTTTTTAAATATATAATGATACAGGAGTGAGATAGGTAATAGTCAATTTACCTTTTAAAAATATATCTCAGGCTCTGGTCGTAGGCGTAATTTGTTTGCGTAATTGTTACAATTGTGTATTGTTTTCTGCAGTTAGCTAAATTGTTTACTAGTTCTAATTTGGTAATTTAATGGTGATCTAAAGATTGTCACGTAGACTTAGAAATATAATTAACTTTAAATACATTTTGAATCATAATCATAATAATAGTCCACTGCTGGACATAGGCATCCCCTAAATACCCATAGATGGCATTATTTATCATTTGGAGGTTATTGCCCATTATCCCCAAATATCACATTTTGCATCGACGGATTTATTCAAGACAAGACCTAAAAAAACACCTGCTTTTGATCACAGAAAAACGCCTTCGTTTCCGCGGGCGGATGCTATTCTTCACCGAATGAAAGTTATACTCCAAACCACATCTCGCATGCAAATTTCCGCTTGAGAAGAACTCCGAAGACAATTTTCCTTTGTATCGCCTGTTTCAAGCCGAGTTTTCCTTTGTCCCGTGTGGTCAGTGTAAAACACAAAGGTAACGATGTGGTTGCAGACCGTCCAAGTTTTACACTTGCATGCATGAATGTCATCATTTTAATAAGTTATGGCGACAGCGGTTAGGCTTTGTTTGATCGTTTCGTGTTAGCTAGATATATTTTTGTGGTTTTTAATTTTATCTTCTTTCTACAAGGAGGAAAACGGAAAAGTTATTTGCCGGGAATCGTAGGCCATTTTCTATGAACTCACGATAAAATCAACTTCAAATATTATACATTACGGTTGTCTGGTATAGATCACGATAGAGAGTCTTAATCGATAAGACCACCAATTGTCACAAGTCCGTATACGCGTGTAATTTTTATTAAATTTGTCAATTGTTTTGACAATGCAATAGAGAGTTATATCCTATCCATCTATATTTTTGGAGTATTTGTATGTTTATTTTTAACTGAAATTCTCCGACAATAGCAGTGGATCAAAATATTTTTTTCATAATATGTTATAAGAAAATGATTCAATTTTTTCATAATATGTTACGGCAAATTATGCCTCTAGTTTTATTCACTGTAGAATGAAGCAAAACTAAACACCACAAAATCATTCGCATCTTACGGCAGTTATCTCAAATAGCCTTATATAGCTGGAGAAGTCAAGCTAAGCTAATTTTTCCAAGTTTTGTTGTAGCTATGGTCTGAGGTATCTATATATAGAAGTCTAGGTAGGTAAGTCTAAGGTAGGTCTAAGGTATATATAGAAGTCTATCGATGTATCGCTTGGGATAAACAAAAATATGAGTTACTCATATTTTTAACATTTATTTATTTCTTTCTATAGGTATACAAATATTTATAGTTTTGCTAGTTGGCAATCACTATAAACAAAATATTTCAGACATGTAGCATCTTAAAAAACTTCAAATTTAGGGGATTTCCACTCTGATAGTCAATACAAAGTAAAATTCATCAGCATTTTACGAAATGATTTTAAAAAATTATAGAAATTTATACGAGGCATCTAAAATCGCAGCAATAATTTAGATAAAGTACTACAGCTTGTGCACTATAGATTCGACTATTGTATCAGAATTTGGTTCATAATAAATAATGCGATCGTTTTGTGCATTATCTTCCCCAGCTCATCAATTAACAATAAATACTAAAATTTAGGTTGAATTAAAATTTACTATTCAACAATGTAAGTAGGTTTTATTGCTAATAGACTTAACACAGTAATGTAAAGTGTAATTTTGACTGTTTTTAGATGGATAATAATAAAATAATTTATTCCAAATAACTAAGGACTAAGTAAAAGCCTGTTCTTCTGGCAAATTTGCCGATAATAACGAAATTAATAAAAAACCCAATAGACAATGTATGTACATAATAGTTGAACCTTTTTAAATTAGATACTGTAAATCTACTCTAATACATACTGTAAACTAGTTTTAGGTCACAAATTGTGAGCATAAAAGGTGCTGACAATTTGTGACCTATTTTAAAATATCAATAATTTTTGTTTCGTCGTCTCACATAAATTGTAGAGTCTATTAGGTTTTTCTTACAACAATTATAATTTAAGGAATAAATATTGGTTAGCGCATTAAATCTATTAGACAAAAAATTACCTGCCCAAGAAACTGTAAAATTTCTTAGAAAAAGTATGTTTTTGACCTGATTGTTTGGGACAAACATTATATTTCCTCCTCATCTTGTCACCCGGAAGATGATAGCTGAAAGTCAGAGTTTGCTCAGAGCATAATTATCATACCTATTATCCATTTACCAATGATAGCAATAATACCTACGTATTTTTAAATTAACAATACTTTGTAATGTAGGGCTTTGGAGGTTAGGCATAAGTGTAAGATATGATATGACTCACCTAGAATATTTATATTTTGTATAAAAATGACTCTTCTTTAGGTTTTCATTTTAGATTTCAATATAAATACGTTCATTTCAACATTAGTAACACAGTAATAAGAGCGCGTATCACAAAAAGTAGATAAAATAAATGAATAAAAATACACACTAAATTATAAGTAAAATATGTATATAAGTTATGTTTAAATTCTTCCACTTTAACTAAATCAATTGTATGAGCGTGTTTTATGTAACAAATAAAGAATTTACTTAGGTACAAACATAAATTTATGTCTACATATACATATTGTATGTATCATGTAAGTAAGTTACTTTGTTCTTGAGTAATAAGATAAAGAGATACAAAAAACGTTGTGCAATATTAAAAGTAGATATCATTTTAATATTTACATTGACATTTTCTAATCAGCTGGTATCTTATAATTCTTAAATCGTATATTATGTTAATATTAGCATCAGATGACCAAGCTCGAAGTCTTAACCATTGTATGACTACCTCTGTGGTATAGGGACACACGTCTGTCAGTAAATCTACCTAATGCTTTAATATAATTTCAATTCAATGTATCAATTGCTACATTTCTCAGTATTTCCACAGACTTCCTACAAAATCTGATAATTCAGTAACTTTTTGTCTCCGAAATATATACCAGCTCGCGCCTTTTACTAAATTAAGTGGCTCATTCAACAAACAATGCCAAAGATAATTCACAATGAAATTCTTCATTAATTCCCATAACCATAAGGTTATAGCCACGGTCACCCATTATCACAGCGTGCCCTTTCACATCAAACGTTGCACACAATCACTGGGATATAACCTTTAGTACTTGATAATACGGAGTAGTTTACTCTGGCAGAGGTCGATCATGTGCCAACATTTGATTACACACATCGCTGGTCAAGTATTTATCAATTAATACAATATTTGATAGAGCAGGCATCCTTGTGACGCGTCGGGAACATTCCGCTTGAATTGGTGTGAGCTATTCGAGATATTGCATTGCTTTACGCTCTATAGGTTAAATGTTACTTTACGTTACCTGATGATAATTAAGCGAAAACATACAAAAAAGGATGAAGACCAAATAAATTTGTTAATCAGATTCATCGAGACAATAGTTCTGTGGGGTACCGAGGCTATCCCGGTTTTCAAAAAATTATCGCGTCTTGTCGAAGCGATGTGTGATTCGAGAGCTGCGGCTCTATTGTCTAACTCAACTGGTAATCGTAATCGGCTTCAGTTTGGCATTTCAAACCTAGCCTGGACTTCGATTGTCACTTAGACAATACCTACAACATTCTGACTGGGTCTACAACTGGTCATCGGTTTGAAGTTCACTGGTAATGGATTTCAAGTTAGACAATAAGGCTGCTGTTCAGTATCATGCGCGGAATCGGAGCAATGCAGCATCTTGGGTACCGACCCGACTGTTATCGACGTGGATCAGTTGCTACCTTTAGTTTATTTGCAACACCCTGCAATTTTTTAAATTGTAAATACTAGTTCTAATTTGGTTATTTAATTGTAATGTTCTATATCCCTATGACTGGATATCTCTGACAAACTTAATATTTTCCCCGCTCTTTACCTAAAATTTGAATAAAGGCAGAATTAGAACCGACAATTGTAAATCTAAGTGACTAGTATCTACTTACGTGACTTAATTCACTGATTTGTAAGTAACATAATTAATAGATTCAACAGAACAAGAGAATATTCTGATCATCTGATATTTTTCTTTTAAAGATAGCAGAAGAGAAAAGCAACCAAAACAGTTTATAAAATATGAATATCTTATCAATTTGATTATTAGCGAACCTATTCAAGTTTCGATATTGCTCAAGAGGAGGGCGCGAATCCCGGGCCCCTATCCGGCTAATCTGAGCGAGGGTCAAAGTATAGGGCAGCTTCAATTATCAGACAAATCACTTAAAATACCCAAGTACATAAAAAACAAAAGAAAAGTTCATTTGTTCATACACACTCAACCATAAATTACACAAAGTACCTCCAGAACATTACCGAAAATCAAAAATTATTCACAGTTAAGAGTTTCGCGATTATTCAAGGTCACACGTAAAGAATTAAATCAAGTAGTTCAAAATGCAATTACTTTTCATAGGTACTTATTTACTAATATTATAAATGATAAATTAGCTCTGTCTTCTTGTTATCTTTGCACGCATTGACGTCTAAAGCCGAACAGATAATGAGAAATTTGGCAAGGGGAAAGTTTGGTTTTTGCGTTAATTATGGTGGGTGGTTCGATCCTGAGCGGCAGCGGCGTGATACATTTTTGCATGTGAAAATTTGTGATAAGTTACAAGGGAATTCAAAGTAGTCTATACTAATATTATAAAGAGGAAAGATTTGATTGTTTGTTTGTTTGTATGTTTGTTTGTTTGTTTGTTTGTTTGTTTGTTTGAATTGAATAGGCTCCGAAACTACTGGACCGAGTTAAAAAATTCTTTGACCATTAGAATCCTTAATTTTCCGTGATGAACATAGGCTATATAATATTTTCAAAAAAGTTAGGGATCCGCATGAAAAATTCAATAATTGAACCGTGGGCTGTATATTCAACCTCTTTTTCTATTATGGCGCGTTAGAATAGAAAAAGAGGTTGTATAGCGCACGGTGCTTGCTTTTTCTCTACGGCCAGTGTCAGTTTTGGAATGTCGAGTCAATGTCAAAAACCCCAATGCTGTTAAAAAAAGTAAAGATCCGTATTAAAACTGTGAAACCCATCGTTTTAGTGTGTATTATTTCTGAAATTTTGTTTAATACCCGTGCGAAGCCGGGGCGGACCGCTAGTCGTAAATATTATGTAGACAAGGGGGGTACTTAATTCTGACGCGAACTGTACGTAGCTATAAGACTTGCTTTTTATCTTGATTAAACTCCAAACAGAGTCGCTGGCAATAGCTACAATAAGGCCCTACTGTCGAGTCATTTCTGAGATAAGTAAGATAACATATGAACCTAACACCGACATTGACTCTCCATTATTTTTTTTAGATTTATTGTTATCGTTTAAACGTCTTGTCACGTCATAAACATAAATATTGGCAAACATTTGCCAGAAGCTACTTAGGTTCTCCCGATTTTATAAGGGTTAAACTACCTTATAAGATTTATTAAATGATGTTTTTGCTGATTTTTGAGAATAGGTAACGATTTTTAATATTAATATGTTATGTAAATGTAAATATGGTAACTAAAAAAATACGTATAGTGGTCGTCACGCACAGTAACTTTTCAAAAGTTTTGCGGGTACACTACTTATTGGTAGATTAGATATGGTATCTAATCTACCAATAAGCATGTCATGATTTTTTATTGACATAATTTTATCGATTTAACGTGTATGAGTTGATCTCAACATGATTTGCATGATGTTACTGATAAGATTATCGTAGGTGAAAATACCAACAAGTACCTATTTATCTGCAATACATTTTATGCGAAAAAAAATCGCTTTCAGTACCTGAAGTATGCATGGCTTTTCCGACTAAAATAAACAGATTAATGTCGAAGGAACATTCCTAATAATTTAATCTTTAAAAGTACAGATGAAACAAGATTAAAAGAAAAACGTGCCATCTCAATCATAGGCACAGACAACATAATACATATAGGTAACAATCAAAATCCAGCGGAAGGCACTAGGTAGGTATTCGCAGTAAATTATTATTCTGTTGTTTTTGACTATACTATATCAGTGGCTACAAGCTAACTCCATTTTTTCATGGTCAATTTAAAATATAATACCACTGCGAGTGGTGAATGGACCCTTGCAAATCTAATTTGCGCCTCTGGGACCATTGGAAAAAATCGACACTCAGAATAAATTCAGGGATTTCTAACAACCTTTTTCAGTAGTGGGTAACAACTCAAGGTATTTTGTCAATTCAACTTTGATTGGGATAATTTTGAACAGGACCTATTTCTGTTTTGAATAAACATTAGACAATTTTATCAATATAAGAACATAAATCAAAAGAAATTGTCAGGCGGGATAAACCCAACAAAAATTAGGTAAGTCGAGGTACTTAGCTTAACTACTGTCGGACATAATTTATTCGAGCATCTGACATCAGTTTATTCCATATGGTCTTTAGTTACAGACCGCGACCACAAGCTTATCGTTTATTAGTCCGATTAATAAATTAATTATTAATAATGCGTGTTCGGTTTCTAATTGATAATTTATGTGTGGTGCTGTGTTATATGATTTGTTCAGCTATTGCTATTTCTACGGTGAGTGGGTAACTTCTTTAAATAATAATATCTTATTTTATTGATACTTACTGTTACTATATCTTAATAATTCAACAACACTAATAATGCTGTTGAAACTTCGAAATATTCATAAATACTCGGCACATATTTTTATATCTCAACTAAAATAAACCCGCATGAACCGCAAGTTTATCAACTAAAAACAATGAATATTTTATTGTTTTTGCAAAAACAATTGAAGATAAAGTGCCTAGACAATAGATAGTGAAATGATAATGTCACAAAATGACGAAGCACATAGGTACATCATCTTCACTTAAAAATAGTCTTCGTAAATGCGCCGGATAGCGTACACGGCGGCACATAGAGCCAATTCTTTTTTGAGAAAAACTGTGTTTACTTTCTCCGTCTTAATGATTGTTATGGTGTCTTGTTAAAGATATTTATACCGTCTTATTTCGTGTTGTTATTCCAAAGAATGGTGAGATATTAGATCAAAATACTGTTGTGAATTTATAAAACATGTTAAAACGACAAAGAACTAATGTTTAACAAGTTTATCAAAGTACCTACCTAGTCTGTTTTGTTCTAGAAAATAATTTTGTGCAATGTTGAATCTACAGAGATTTTGTTCTGTTATCAAAATTTATCGTTGAACTTGGCACTGGAACAAAATTAATTGCGTCGCTTTGTTATGATAAACTTTGTTGTGAGTGTGACATGACAATGTCATGTCACTGTTGGTTTGACATTTACGCTAGAGTTTACGAAGACAGTTTGATTTAAAAACTTTGTATTAATTGGCTTACTTTAAATGAATTATTTTAACTATTTATATTCTACGTTGTGTTAAAAAAATACCTAGAAGCATCAAACTAAAAACCAACGTTGATCCTTTTTGGCCGACAGAGGCAGCACATACCAACTGTATAAATATATTTTGTGCGTCTGTATCATAGACGATAATATCGATCGATATTTCTTTTCTTAGCATTTTAAATAATATCTTTATTTGCATAATAAATGAAAGTTTATATCTTTAAAAATAAATAGTGCGTAAGTAATTAATTATTTATTAATTTCTAGGAAAAACCCTCAAAAAAAGTTTGCGTTATCGGTGCCGGCATAGCAGGACTATCCACAGCCAGATATTTGAAGAAAGAAGGAATAGCTTTCACAGTTTTAGAAGCGACCCAGTATGTTGGCGGCACCTGGAGATACGACCCGAGGACTGGCAATGACGAGAATGGAGTTCCGTTGCATACGAGCATGTATAGGCACCTGAGGTAGGTACGTTCCGTTCTTCTTTTATTACATAGAAAATACTTGTCTAGAAAGTAGTTTTCGGAGCATGCTACAGTAACAAAATATTCCAGTACAATATTTGTTACATACACACAAAAAAAAAACATTAATTAAAATTTTAAATGTAATTAATGATTTATAATTTTTATTTTATTTTAAATTTTGAAGTAGTATTTACTATTTTTATACTAAGTATTTTATAAGGTGAAATAAAGATATTATCTATCTATCTATTCTTCTATCTATAATGATGTATATTTTATACATATTTTATAATGTAATGAGTTCTTACAATGTAATAATTATTTAATTAGTTCTTAAATAATTTATATTTTATATGTGACCTGTTACCTATAAAAGTTATTAATATGAACTATAATCGCGTTGACATTTTGAATTGATGTAATTGTAGCTCTGTAGCAACATTATTAAAAGCTACTTTTTATCCTGAAAAAACGCGTGTGAAACCGCCGGTGAAAGCTAGCAAGTAGTACCTATACAATCAATCTAGCAATTTTGGCATATTTTTAGTGATACTTTAAAGGTAATCTATGTATTTATATTATTATTTCGCAGGACAAACCTACCGAAACCAACAATGGAACTAAGGGGTTTTCCTTTACCCGATGACATGCCATCGTTTCCTAGTGGAGAGTCATATTACGAATATTTGAAGAATTATACACAGCACTTCGGCTTAGAGGAACATATACAAGTAAGTTTTAAAGTACAGTACATAATAAGTTTCTATTTTTAAACTTATTATGTACTGTACTTTTTCGAAAAAGTTTACTAAGAATTTAAACTAATTAAGAAAAAAGTTTTCTAAAAAAAAGATCATGATGAGTGTTTTCTCAGGAAACTTTATCTAAAATTTTAAATAGAAAACTATAACGGCCATAGATTTCGCTTTGAATGTTCATTTTCTCCTTAACCCTGGATCCCTACACTGTTTTTACCAGACTGATTTTGCTACATGGGGTGCTGGAGAACCCCAAAGTTTAATGTAGTATATTTTTTTTAAATAATTACGTTTTTAAAAATATATTAGTTTTTAAAAATATATTTTTTATTAGTACTAATTACGAACTGAGATCATAAATCAACCTTAAAATCTAGCTATTCTTATAAATTTGAGCACTTTTGACATACTTTAATTTGGTGTTCCAAGCAAATTTTTTGTCTGAAAATTTGTCAAACTAATGTTAATTTTTTGTTTTTTTTTCCGGAACTCTTCTTCTTTAACCTCGGAGGAGGGCGTTGTCATCTGCAACACAGTTTTTAAACTTCTGCAGGTGGCATCGTTTTCAATTTTATCTTGTAACCATTGTTTTATGTTCCATAATAAACCATTTTATTTATTATTATTATTATTATAATTGGAATTTTGCACTTGTTGCATTTAGCCTTTGACTTGCGGTCTTTATTTCTTGGACAGAAACCACAACGTCCCTGGGTGTGCTGTCCAATAGTTGATCTTTGATCGAGCAAGGGTTTGTTTAGGATCCCGGAAACCAGTTCTCGTATATCCCTCCTCAAAGTTGGCTTTTGCAGACGTTCTTCCAAATGCTCGTTGTTGAGCTCTAAGCCCAATTGTTTCAAAAAATTGCGGCGCAATTTTATGTCTAAGTTATTTTTTTTACTTCCCATTCATCTTCAGACTCCCTATCTAATATGTTGTTTATCTCCTCCTCTCCTAATCCTCTACCAGCAGCCATCTACAAACCAATCAATCAAAATATTAATTAAACCAAAAACTAAGGTTGCCTGAAAGAGATCGCTCACAGCGATTGTACATTATATTATGGTAAGAGTATTTCATGATTCAACATCAAATAAAATACAAAACAATGCCATAAACAAAAGAAAAACATAGTGTAAAAGTATAAAAAATACTTACGATTTTCCTACACTGGGGTGATAGGGCACCCCACAACACATGTCCACAAGTCCACACTGTACGGCCGTTGCCGCGTTACTAACCAATTAGGAGCAGCTGACTATAAAGTTAAATACGCGGGAGCATAAACCTGTCAATTTAATATAAAAAAAGTTATTTGTAAAACAAATACTGCTGGGGTGCTCCAGCACCCCTAGTAGGGTTCTAGGGTTAATACTTTCATCGTCCACGGCAACCTACCGACTCCATATCCATTTGTAGATCCAATAACGGCCGCAGGCTGGACACAGAATGCTACTAAGTTTTGGATAAATGTACCTAAAAAAAATATTACATAAACCCTACTTAAATATTAGTAAATCTAAATAATTTTCAGTTCCTGCACAATGTTATCCTTGTTAGAAGAGAGGATAACGTATGGAAAGTTAAACATGAACATGTAAAGACTAAAGAACAGTTTGAGGAGGAATATGATTTTGTTGTGGTTGGAAACGGACATTTTAGTAAAGCCAACATGCCTAATATTACTGGAGAGGATGTTTTCAAAGGTAAGAAACTACCAAACTTTAAAGTGTTAAGAAAAATCGGATCAAATTACGAGTTATACCAAAAGCTGCGCAAAAATTCAAAAACTCAGTTGCTCGTCATACTAATTCAACCACCGTCTTTTCATGGAAGTGAATATAAAATTCAGATTCTTGATTTGTTTTAATCTTAGTAAGTACCTTACCATTACTAATTTCGAAGAAAACAAAACACGGTTTTAAACACCCTCTTACCAACAAACAACTCTTTCTAAACAATATGGGTAGATATCGTTTGTTTTTTCCCGTAAAATTAGACAAAATACAACCAATCATAAATTTTAGAAGAATTTTTAGCTCGAGGGGTAAGTTCCAGTGTTTAATCTAGTACTATAAAGCTTCCACTGCCTAGCCTACAGTGCGAACCGCGCAAAGGCGCTAGTGCCATATTTCTGCGTCGTGTTGCATCTCGTGGGCACATTGAAGTGTTTGTTTAGTTAGCACATCTGCTACCCTGCCCAGCCTTTTAGTGCGACTTGCTGGGACACACGTGGTTATCACACTCCTAAAATCAAATTTGCAACGGCAATAAAAGTGCTACATTTTCTGATCGCCTTTATACGTTCATTTCAGGCTCAATAATCCATAGCCACGATTTCCGACTCGACGACCCCTACAGAGACCAACGAGTCCTCATTGTTGGCGCTGGTCCGTCAGGAATGGACATCGCTATGCAGATAACAGCAGTAGCGAAACGCGTCATCCATAGTCATCACTCGAGAGCTAACTTCAGAACAGTCTGGCCTTCACATTATGTACGCAAATATGATATTCAGGAGCTGAAAGAAACGGGAGTATTGTTTGTTGATGGCTCGTATGAAGAGGTGGATAAAATTATTTATTGTACAGGTAAATTTTTACTTACAAATATCCACAACTTCCAAACTCATAAAATATATCTAGTGGTACTGTTGTTAAATTGCTTATTGCCTAGGATTATAAAAGGGAAGAGAGGCGACCAAAAAGTGGCATAACATGATACCTAGATAAAGTTTGTTAATTTTAGTCTAAAATATTCTTATACATATTTAGTTTTTATGTTTTTGGTCAAGTTTATCATGGTTAAAAAAACATCTTTATTTATAAATTTAATCGTAGGTATTTAATAATTCATCAAAACTATAATGAAGACTCTTTTAAATTACCTACTTTATTATTTAATTCTCTTTGTATATCTATTTCAGGCTACAGCTACGACTATCCTTTCCTAGACGAGACCAGCGGTCTGACGATAACACCCAAGACTGTAATCCCCCTGTACAAATACATAGTTAATATCAACCAGCCTAGCATGATCATCATGGGCCTCGTTATCAGGGCGTGCCTGGTTATCTCTTTGGATGCTCAGGTAAAAGTTACTTCCAGCTTCAGCAACATTGCCATGTGTTGATTTCTAATGTCTTTCTATTATTAGATATTATTCCCTTTCTCCACTAGCTTCTTTCGGAGTTTTTTTCTAAAAAAATGTTTATTTCTTTCCCCAAATATATATTCACCTTACAAAACAGTAGGTATGATTCGTTCAGCTTTACTTACTAAACAATGTTCAGTTGCTCATTTATTAAACCATAGGAACACATAGTATAATTTGTCAAATTTACCTTTAGTTTAAAAACATAATAAAGGCTATTGTCATAAACTTAGATAGAATAATAGAATATACAATCAAATGCAAAACAATATTGATGACACAGCAAGATGTAGATCCATCTTGCTGTGTCGTCAATATTATTTATCGGTTATATTATCTTATCGGTTCTTGACCCCACAGTTACCTATATCAAGTCAGTGACTGTTATATGAGTAAAATCATCTATTCCAGGCCCGCTATGCCACAGCGTTGATTAAAGGGAACTTCACGCTGCCCTCTCGCGAAGAAATGATGCAAGAATGGCAGAAACACGCTGATTATCTGACGTCTAAGGGTCTACCACTATCCTTTTTACATGTGCTAGCTGAAAAAGAGGTAAGACATCTCTGTCTACGTATCTTCATCTTTGAACTGGACACTTGATCCATCCTTCCTTTGTTAGTCTACTCCTGGATATATTAGGTCTCATCGCCCTGCTACGAGCTTAGTGCATGTACATAGTAAGTAGAAAACTATAAAAAAGCCGACTCGGGTTCCGCTTTTTTTTTATTTTGCGAAATAAGGGAACAAAGGTTTTAAAATTAGCTTAGTCTTAAGCTTCTCGTCTTAAGCATAGAGCATCTGTGTACAAACTTTTGCATAATCTTGCCAGATGGCATTCTATATTTTTGTATAGTCACAATCTGACCAAAGACGACGCTTCTTCGTCAATTCTTCGTGAGATAAGGGGCACCTGTCATTTATCAACCCGCGAGTGTGTATATTTTTCAGTGTACCTATCTATTTTGTAAACTGGTGGGACTCTTTGGTGGGTCAAAAAATTGTTATTAAATCAAAGCAACAATACAGCAGCAACAATAAAGCCTGGTTAAAAATTTACTTTTAATTTTACTTTTTTCTAAAATCCGGGAGCTTTTTCCGCCCCGTAACATTTTAAAATCTTTGTTCCCTTATTTCGCAAAATAAAAATAAGAGCGGAACCTGAGTCGGCTTTTTTATAGTTTTCTACTTACTAGGTACTTGTTTATCATCTTTAGCAGCAAGAATGCTTCAGAATCGTTAACTCCTCCATTTCTTTTACAGGATCATTATTACGCGGACTTATCAAAAGAGTCAGGCATAGACCGAGTTCCACCAGTAATGTTCAAGATTCGCGCCGTAGATACCGAAGCAAAGCTGGAGAGTTTCTTTACGTTCAGAAACTACGAGTACCATGTCATCGACGATAACACTTTTACTAGGGCTTTGGAGATACCACCTGTTAATAATAGCTTAGCACCTTAGACATAGGGTTGATATTCCTTGTGCAGTCTATGTTGAATTGAGACGTACAAAGATGCAAGATATAATGTTTAGCATATAAGTATCTGAATGATTCTGATCTGATGAGAAGTTTAGAATTTTGGTATTTTAGAACACATCACAAAAATAAATCTTATAGAAATGATACAAAGTACTTACTTTTAGACAAGTCATACTTTATTTATTAATGTACCTAATCCTAGTAATTTAAATAAAATTAGTATACAAATTACTGGTAACAGTCGTAATTAAAATGTTAACTTATTAATAATAATTGTGATTTCACTTTACATTACACTATCTACATTAGACACAAATTGTCATGGAATCCTCTCAAGAATGTAAACTTTTTAGATTCAAGATTCTTTATTGCTTTCATGTTGTACTCTCCCTTCATGTTCAAATTTACCATCCCTAACTCTTTTAACTAACGTTAACTCACATCTATATCAGATGTTTATTCATCTGTCTTCATAAATTTTAGGGAAGGCGAAGGTTCGCCTGACATGACACGCAGGAGGTTGCGGGTTCGATTCCCAACACATGCAGAGCCAACTCTTATTTTAGCACAGGTTTGGGGCAAAGCTCATATTTACGCCCAACGTGGGCGGGTTTGTGTTAATTAGTTTTTAAGCATCCATGCTCTTAGTTTAGTTAATTTTTTTACGTGTATGCTTATGTATTTCTATATTCTTTTCAAATAGTTCGTAATCTTACTTCAAACTTGACAAATCATTGACAAACAGCGTACGATCAATCTACCGATTTTCTTTACTTTTTGTGTTCAACGCTCGTTAAACATCAATAGGACACCTCAGCTCCAACTCCTGCTTAGGGTTATACAACCTCTCGTAACTCTTATCATCTAGAACCTTCCACTCGTAATCTCTGAAGTTCAAGAAGTCCTCCAGTCGGTTCTTTGCGTTGAAATCCCTCATGGTTATGAAGACTGGTGGGACGCGCGGGATTCCTGCTTCTTGGGTTAGGTTGCCGAAGTATCGGTCCTGGAATGAAAATTTACGTTTGCGAAATTTCTTCAAGACTACTGCATATTATTATTAAGGTATGTCTGTCGAATTCCGCCTATCTAAGGTTTAAGCTCAATTGTCTTCGTAATTATGAAGATAATAAATAAAAGGGCATGTGTTTCAAAAGTTTGTTTAATGCTTAATTAAAGAAACATAAAAAAATGAGGATTATTTTCAAAACAAACACAATAAAATTTGAACTTCAACATGGTGCGTTTGGCAGAATTAACCTACTTCGGTTTAATTTCGCCTACTACACTCTTTCTTAAATCTTTTCTTATTTTATCTTAATCTTATTTTTTATAAATCATAAACCAAATCAGTTATAACAGTACTTTCAGTAATCAGTCAATAAATTTTTCAAATACTTTATTTCGCAGTTTTATCTAAGTATTAGTAACATTTTAAATAACTAAGGTATTAACATTAACACGTATAATTTAATCATGGTACATGACAGAAGATCAATAAAACTATCTTAGAATATATATATTTTGAATAAAAAATATTAACATATTTATTTTAAGGTAGGCGTTATTTAACCCAGTCGGGGTAATTACGCCCATGAAATATCTAATGTTTAATGACATCTATGACTAACGGCGAACAGCAATATGCCCCTAGAAGACACCTATTATTATATTAGTCACAGCCACCAGGACAATTAAACACTTCCAAGTCGTTCTTGGTCAGCCCTACGCATTCCTCGTGGTACCATTTTTGACAACATACGCATGGTCTCATATCAGCAATACGATCCTCGTGGCAAGCGTAGCAGTACCAGTTTTCTCTTTTATTCTCTTTACCTTTTTTGTACTTTATTCGTCTTTCTTCCTATTTTGCGTTCTTCTGTCATTATCTTTTCTTTCTTGACTCTTTTTTGTCCTGTTATACTGTTGTTCTTCTTCTGATCTCCTTTTCTTTTTGGTATTATCATCTTTCCCGTTTTCATCTCCTTCCTTCCTTTTTCTATTTTTGTTATATGCTTTGGTTTCTTGAGTTTTTTCTTTTTTCAAATCTACAACAATGTTAACAACATCAACAATGTTAATTACGCCTATGTGTGAGGTAAATCCGCCTAAGATAGCGTTTGGCGCGGGTAAATACGCCTAGGCGTAATTACCTGTCGTTCCCAATTCCAAGAAATGTTACTAAAAATTAAAACTAGTCATAAATAATATGATTAATAAGCTGAATATGGATAAACAAATAAGTATTTTAAATAGTGAAAGCAAAATTTTAGGGAAACATGTCCGAAAATAATAAAATCTTACCGAAAACTATTCGTTGTTCGCTGACAAGAATTGCACAACGGCCACTCGCGCCGATTGTCGCTCCACTACAAGATCGCGGTATGTGCGGGGTCACGGGGGAGGTTCGCAACCGGTAAGGGACATAATCACCCTTACGCATTCGCTATAAGATTTGTCTTTATGATACATTTAACTAGGATTTCAGAGCTTAGGCGTAATTAGCTTATAGGCGTAATTGGACAGACCTACCTTACTTGATTTTATTGTACCTTGCTTGTTTTACAATATTTATTTATTTTACACTCAATTATTTATTTATTTTACAGCATACTATCAAGCAACTATCTTTTATTTCTCGAGCGAAATTACAGCAAGCATCTTTTTGTTTTAGTCATGTAACTTAGGTAGTCTAGGCGTTTTCTCTTTTCTCCTAAGATACTATCTAATTAACTCTAAAAAAATCTTATTTTTTATCAGTCATGTTGTTATTCATCACCAATATTAGTAAGTTATTCCACTGGTAGACATACATAGGCTCCCCCTCATAAGCACCTTTGGCTTATGCCCTTTTCCAGTAGCTACGGCCTTTACACGTCGGAAATATCTGCGGTCCACAGATTATTTCCGACGAGTTATAGCTACTTCAGTTTTCATTACCTACACTCATATCATATCTCCCAATAATAGTTAACATTGACAATCTTCATCTCCGTCTTTGTTTTATACACGTGGTCTACCCAGCTTCTTAACCTTGGCTCCTACGAAAGCAACACCGCTTCTACTATTTATATTCTTCTTACTGCTGTGTATCTTCTTAACAGTCCTTTTCCAGGTTCCTGCTGATTCTAGCGTAGCTCTTACCATGTCATCACCAATAACGTTAACATTGACGATCTTCATCCCCCGCCTCTGTGACTCGTAAACATGGTCCAGCCAACTCTTCAACATCGTCTCCTGGGAAGGCAGCTCCACTTTGCCTGCTGCTACTGCTGCTGCGTAGTGAGCCTGGTATAAAGGGGGTTAAATTCAGTCCAGGAGAATACAATTTATAAGGTCAAGTAATCGGTAGAGATCGGGAAAGTATTTATTGACAGTTTCAAATGGAGTGTTTTCGAGTACCATTATGCACCTGCTAATAATATTTTCTTTGAAAGCTTCCATAAGAGTTTGGCCGCAATAATCGGTCCACCTTGATTGATTGGTGTGGCTTTGGTTGATCGATACCGTTCCATAAAACAACTTATCAATGGCAACCGTGTGGTAGAAGCTATGGATGGAAGTCTACTTATGCATATCCCCATTGATCGATGCCATCGGTATATGATCGATCGATTGATGTTGTAGAGTTATCGATCGACTTTGTACAGTTATCGATCGACTTCCACTAATCCATTCTACCATCGATCGATTCTTCTACTATCTGTACGATATCCAATTCTCATTTATGGATCTTTCATTCAAAATGATAATGAATACGATTTAAAAGCCGAAGTAAATGGCCACACCAGCATTAATGATTTCATGGATCTTTAAGTCAGCGGTTTGTGAGACTATTAACAAAGAAAATTTAAATTCAGTGAATAACAGAGCCTCATTAGTTTGTTTGTTTGTTGAACAATTGAAACACAATTATAATTGGGCTTATTGCATACTGTGGCAAACAATCTACAGGTAGCTCAACTGCACCATATCAATACCAGCAGTGCGCACCAAGACGTTGGCTGCAACGCCTCACTGTATGGCATATGGCTATATCGTCATCAAAATGAATACGAATTAAACGTAGAACAAAATTGCCTCACGGGCTAAATGCACCCAAAAATATCCAAATAGGTAGTTTTGGTCAGACAACAACAACAACAAAATAATTCATATACCTACGTTGTTAAATGTTGTGCGAATGTATAAAAGGTGGTAAATGTTACCACTAGGGCTCTTACCTGAGCATCAAGACATTTGTTGATGATCCTCTTAGAAACGCCCACAAACATCATGCTGGGGTGTTTGATGTTGACCACATGGTTGTACAATGGTAGAACGAACTTCCCGGTTGACGTCACACCGCTGGTTTTGTCCAGGAAGGAATGGTCGAAATTGTAACCTGAAAGGTAATTATTTCAAAACTGTTTATAATGGCATAGGTTTATTAACTTAAAACTAAAGGTTCCTACTAAATTTAACAATGCAAACTTCATTTATGTCGATTATCAGTTTTTATAAAGTGGGCAACTGGATAATTCACACGGCATCGTCTAGCTAAGCGGAGCTAGCGCTAGCTTGCTAGTGTAGTATTAGTAGATAGGTATATTTTAGGTTATATTTATTTTAATTTATTTAATTAAGTTAGTATAATTTTACTCCCAACATTCAAATCATAATAGGTATATTGAACAGCGTTTTTCATTTAATTTTATTTTTTATATTTTGTCGCAAACAAAACAATAATATGCATGTATCGTGCATGTTATATTAAGAAAAAACCTTATTAAATATCATAGCTGTAAGTTTTCCTAAAAATCTTAAAATAAAATAAAATAAATAAATAAAATAATATTTGTTTAAGGCTAAGAGTTTTAGTTTAGGCTATGAAGTCTTTCGTCACGCATTCTTAATCTGCAACGTTATTTACTATACAGCAAGGAGGTAGGTGTTTACAAGATGAGGTCAGCCAATAAAATCGGCGTGTAAATGTATCTATTAATGACGATTTGATTACGATAAGGCATAATTGCATGCGCTCAATTTATGGAAATTCCTAGAAATCAACTCGTATAGCAAATAAACATCGAACAGAACTATCATTAAAATCGATAATTCCGATGAAGAAGATAATACATAATTATCATCAACCGGATTTACCCATACAGCAGTTACATAAAATGGCCTAGGTACTATATACACGTAAGGTTTTTTTTTCAGGGCTACTGAGGGGAAGTCTGCAGCCATGAGAGTTATCGAAAAGTCAAGAAAGGAAGAGCTGGATTACAAAAAAAAAATTCTGCTTACAAAAAAACGTTTTCTTTTGTAGTTTTTCTCGTCAATAAGAAGTTGAATTCATAAATATTCAATTTTGATAGACAAGTTTCATAGTCGTCGCACATTTATTTACTGTTGACTATAAAAGGCAAATATGCAAAAAAAAAACGTTCGTCTTTTTGATAACTCTCTCTGTTTCAGGGGCCCTGATAAAAAAAAAGACTCAGTATACCTTCCTAGCTACAAAATATACAGATATAACTAAATCGGTAATTCGTTCTCACTAGATAAGTTAACCAATGCCCAGAAATAGGCATTTGTTTCAGAAAACCAGTTCGATCCCGGGAGCGGAAGCTAGTTGGCTTCAATCTTTAGATAAAGAAACAAGAAACTAAATAAAGAACCATAGGTCAGTTAAATGGCAAAAACTTGACCTTGCCTCACTCACTACCCGAACGTACTATGTATGTTGTGATTCGATTTAGTCTGGTCATTGTATAAAGCTATTATTTTTTATTGTTATTCGTTTTAAAGTCGGTATTGGAATTACCCAGAGCTGAACAAAGTAGTGTCGTTGTCGCAGTTTTTTGCTCTGAATTCATGGAAATATGATACCAATTTCGTCGTTGATTGTCAAAAGTTATTAAATTGATTGATAATAAATTGATTTTAATATCCGTTTTTAGTTTTTTCTACCAAAGAATGAAACAAAATGGCAAAATCTTTTTTTAACAAGAACATCAGATGCAAAAATACATAAAGTCAACCAACTCTGTATAAATCCCATCCTGGAAGACTGCGCAAGTTGATGTAAACTATATCATATACGACTTCGTTACATAAGTCTTCAGAAAGTCGGACTGGTTATGCGAGTAATGGTCCTGTTAGAGTTAGTAAAAACCTGACCAAAACCCTTTCTATAAACATGTAGGTAAATTAATGACTCACCAGTTGCAAAAATAACGTCATCAAACTCTTCATAGCTCCCATCCTGGAAGACTGCGCCAGTTGATGTAAACTCCGTGATATCCGGCTTCTTAACGTAAGTCTTCGGCAAGTCAGGCTGGTTGTAAACTAGGTGGTGGCTGTGGATGAGTTTCGAGGTAACGTTGGACAGGAATACGGCTAGGTCTAGACCGGAGGACCCTGCGCCGATGAGGAGAACTCTTCGGTTACGGTACGGTTCTGGTTCTTTGTAGTCGTGGCTGTGGATCATTTTTCCTAGAGAAATAGGAGTTGGTTAGGCTACAGCGTCAATTATATAAAGGGTGGATCGTTAATCCAAACTCACTATGGTTTTTAATTTTTTCTTCTTTCTACGATGATAAAACTAACGAATAAGTTATTAGCGCAGCCACCTTTAATTATTTTATATTCACTTAATGAAAAACAAACTTCGGTTCACTGGTAAATATTTACGAAGTATTGAAAAAAAAAATTAAAACGAAGTTTTTTTATGGTTTCATTAAAAATGGTTAAGTATAAGTATTCTAGTATTATTTCTTGTAGAATGCAGATAAAAATTAGAATCCACGAAAACATTGAATGTCGCGCTAAACCATGACGCTGAACCTTAATCTTAAGATCAAGGAGTCTACGTTCCATTAATTAACCAAATCTGTTGTCCAAGGTAGCAAGTAGCTATAGCAAAAGATTTAAGAAGACTAATAAGAATTTTGGGATATCTAAAGACTGGACTGAAACATCAAGGGATCCGGACAGTAAGTAATTTAATCAACTCCTGGCAAATCGCGATGCTTGACGGTCCTAAAAATATTTCTGGTGCAGTGCCCAGGGCAGTAAGTAATCGAATCAGGAAGTAATCGAACTTCCTTCTATGGAAGAATCATTCATTATAGGAAGCGCTGGTCTTCTCCCAACAACAACAAGGTGGATTCATGGTGAAATCAGAACCATTGTAAAGACTTTTTGTCGTTTTCAGCCAGTTAAAAACTTCGTAGTTAACAATTCTTTGAGGCTCTTCAAAGCATACCTTTAAAAGTCTCCTGGCCAGGAATCCGCGGCCAGTTTACGGATCTGTACTCTCCAGTGGCAACCACTATTTTGTCACAAAACTCCGTGAGAGTTTCCTTTGTATCGCTTTTCTTGTATGTGAGGGCCCATTGGTCTCCCTCTCTGGTGACTAGAGTTACCAGGCTTCTAAACTGGAAGAGAAACAGAAACTTTCATAAAATATTATATAGCCTATGTTCATCATGGAAAATTTAGGATTCTAATGGTGAAAGAATTTATCAAATCGGTCCAGTAGTTTCGAAGCCTATTCAATGCAAACAAACAAAAAATCAAATCTTTCCTCTTTATAATATTAGTATAGAATTAGATGAATAATGCTGGACAATTCACACAACATCCTAGGATGTTCCTATCCCAGGATGAACATAAGGCTGAACAGAAAGCAAGCAGAGTGTGTGTTACGAATGGCTAATACGACGTTGATAACTGATTAATACTACACATTTTATAATTATTTTCATATGTTACTTAGGAAACACCTGAACTCCCAGAACAAATACCTGCAGATCGTACGAATATTTGTCCCGAGGTAGAGATATGGAGCTACTCCACAGTATGACCTTTGTTTGCTAGATAAAACATCAATGACTCATTAGTTTTTGACTTCATAAATACGCGTGGGTGAAGGATGTGTGTGCCATATCAAAATAAAATTTGAATATTTTCCAAGTATTTTGCATGATTATCTTAAATTAATATTCATTATTTACTTAGTTAGTATTATATGTATTTCGTTTCAAAACAGCTACGTAGCCCAATAATGCATCAATACCTCTTGATCTCTCAAGGTATGTAGGCATGTAATAATTCAAATGTATATGCAATATGGTGCCATCATTGGTGCTGATTAACGAAAGATTTTCTAACAAAACAAGGTCCGTCAAGTGCTTGCGCTCCGAGGGTTTTAAACTTTCGTTGATTATATGTAAACAATACTATAGGTACCAATTACTGCGGATATTAGGGGGTAGGTTACATACCTACTCTACCTATTTTAGATATTGTGGAGTAGAAAGGTAACCTACTTCCTAATATCCGAAATAACCTACTAATACATTTTTTAACTCTTTTGAATGTATTTAAAAAAGTGTGAAACTTAGACACTGTTTTGCTATGTCCAAATCCATTGACCTTTGATTTGATATCTCACTAAATAGGATCGGAAATTAATTTTTTGACCGTTTTCCAAAAAGTGTGCAACGTATAGACTTCTCTTTATTTTTACTCTGTGCATTGATGACAAGGAAGCAGTCTATTTAATTAAGTAACGAGAAAAATAAAGTGCAAAAATGTAACCAGTCATCTCCAACCATATTAAGAAGAATCCGGTAATACATCTTGTCTATGCATCTACTACAAATAGCCAATATCTTTACTACTTACAAGACGAGACAGGTTTTTTACATCCACTTATTCCGCTCGTGATATCGTCGAGACGGACTGAATTGTTAGCGATTGCTTAGATATTGCAAATATGTAGTTATGAATATTTTTAAACTTACGCGATCTGAACTCATTATTTAAATTATTTTAACGGCCGTTTATCAAGATTATTTAACTATTTTCCTGACTTTTCTACATGTTTAAAATATAACAAATACCCATTAATACAACGGCGATAAGTACCCGTTGTTAAAATAGTACTTATAAATCATAATAATTATTATTAATTATTAAATAATAGTTATGAAATTTTATGGGCAAGGTAACAGCAAAAGTTCGATAAGAAAATCATTATTTAAAGTTTTCTATGAATTTTAAATGGTTCAGGTAGACACCTTTTGACGATAAGGTCGCATCATATTAGTGTTAATTTGTTTTGTTCTCATTATTCTGACACCTGTTGTTAGAGACCAGCGGAGATAAGCTCAACGTCCATTAACACGTTTTGTTTTGGTACAATACTAAGTAGAAACCCCATTCTCAGCTACTTAATTAGGTAAGTATGCTAAGCACAATGACTTAACACAGCAATACAAATGAATCTCAATTTACTTGTATGTTGAAAGTGAGAAGCTTCTCAAATACGTAATCGTCTGGTAATCGTTGGGAAATTTTATGTGTACTGGGTACCAATTGTCTTGTATTAGTTTAGGATGTCTGTTGTCTTGTTTTTTAGAAACCTGAGCAGAAGCGGTTATTATATTTAATGGTGATATTAAGACTTAGTGTAGTAGACTTAGTTATATTTTTTTGTATATAAAGAAAAAATCATAAAAACCTGGACAAATATTTGCTGATCGTACAAATATTTTCTCGAGGCGGGAATCGAACCCGCAACCTCCTGCGTCGCAGGCGGACCTTTGTCCACCGCGCTACAGAGGTCGTCGGTAATGTTAACTGGAATCGAAAAGCTCTACCCTCTCATTCATAACAGTCTGATAAATTAAAACACAGTTATTTCTCCTACTGTCTTCTATTAATTATAATAATAATATATCATTTATTTCACGCAACAAAATAACAGTAATGGATGGTAAAAAACTTCTAGGGTCCATATCAACAAAAACCTTACAGACTAACATATTTTATAAGCGAGAATGAGACTTAAATCTACTTGGCAGTTGTTTTAAGCTGGCCATTATGAATAAAGGGGCTCTATAAAAGGATGATTAAACTCACTTGAATATTCTCCAAGAAGTTGTACTTCCTAGCGAAGGCTTGCAAGTACTTATGCATGCATTCCCCAGTGGGGTACGAAGCGGTTCCCTCGGGGAACGCGAAGTCGTAGTACTCCATAAACTGCTTTGGAGTATTTGTTCTGGAAAATCAATGTGCGATACATTTCTTTAAGGGGTAAACATTTGTTATCAAAGATAATAACCGAATAAGAACTTGTATACAGTTAAAAAAAAATTGAGCGAACAGACTTTTGCAATCTCTTTTTATATAACCAAATAATTATTTCTATAGTAAAATTTTACCATGTTTTAATTATCCTCTGATCTTTGAACTTCTACAAAACTTTAAATAAATGTAAAAGACTCGCTGTGCTCGTCACAATTTATATAATATGTTTTCCTCAGGTTTAAGCCGCATCTAAAACTCACCTTAACCCCTTATACTGGCTAGTAAATACAGGCAGACCATCCTCATCGACCCCTACGTTGGGGTCGAACCGCCACGTACCCCCGACGTCCTTGGTGGCTTCAAACACCGTGAAGTCAACTCCATACTCCTTGAGGTACCGAGCCACTCCGAGACCTGAGTAACCAGCGCCTATCACACATGTTCTAGGGTTTTTTGGCTGAAACAAATGAACGTTGATGAGCAATGGTTCCGTAGTACTTAGAACGGGATATGGATACTAGTGCATATCTTTTCATCTATGTACATCATATATATAAACTCGTATGTTTATATTTCAACCAAATTTTAAGTTAAATGGTTGATAACAATCTACAGAAAAGAAAATTTATTCGTGGACTAAAGATCACAACAACCAATTTTATGTAATAAAAAAAATGCTACAATATGTTTATGATATTAATTAAAAATTATATTACACTTTATTATAAGACGAAGCGAAAGACTTCATAATGAATCTCATGGAATAAAACAATGAGCATATTATTTTCTAATTAGTATACCATCTATCAGAAGAGAACTTTTCAAATCGGTCCAGTAGTTTCCGAGCCTATTCAATTCAAACAATCAATGAAATCTTTCCTCTTTATAATATTAGTCGGTGTAGATTATTATTATTATTATTATAATAAGCCATGATAGGACATAGGACGACATTTAACCTATAATGTAATGTAACATTATAGGCAAGCGTTTGTGCAGACAGTATGGGGAAAAAAGGTATTCTCAACGCGCAACAATACGTTGTGTTTAGCATACGGCGGCGTAACGTAACGTAACGTAACATGCTCGCTGCAAATTAAGCCCCTAATGTCCGTAACTAATGTCCGTCTCCGTAGTATATCTACCCACCTTAAGGGAGAATGGAAGCCTTGAAAGCCATTTAATACTTGTTATGCAAATGAACGGTTGATTAGGTAGCCTATCATAAACCGTTGCTATGTAGGTACTGAGTTATTTACGTCGATACATAGTTTGTGGTCATTTGCCAGATAGGTTGCCTAATATCCACTCGAAATTTGAATGCATTCATTATCCAATTTTTTATATTCGTTTATTTTAAGGGATCGGAATGATATTTTATACGCCAAAATACACTTTAACTAGAAAAGGTGAAAAATCAACTTAGCGTGAAAAATAAGATATTTACTTATAAATTATTATTTATCTTAAATCTGTAAAAGAGTGATGTTTTTGAATTATCAACAAATCTATTGATTATTGTCAATGCTCAAAAATCATTCCTTTCGTTTTCTCAGTTTCAAAAATATCAGATGCTAAAACCCTTAAATAAATTACAAAAAAACTCTACAGCTCATCGTCCATCATAATCAAAAAGCGGAATTTCGGCCACCGCGGCCGTCAGCCATAACGAAGACTACCCATATCCTCAGGACATTTATTAAAGAGCACTAGTGTGTATCCAAACACAGGTGCCCTCACCCACTATGGCAAAAGGTACTGCTAGACTTATTTATACCAAGCTGGTTCGGTCTGGTCTGGTTTGTTAGATATATGAACTGTTGTAAAATAAATTGGTTACCCAAAGATATTTTTACAAACGAGATCTTATTATCTACAACAATAGGTAGATTAGCGTAGGTAAACAATAGGTACAATGGCGTGGTCATTAATCTTGAGCTTAGCTTTCTAAGATATTGCGACTCAAAGATAAACATGAAAAGCAGGTTTACGGTAGTTCAAGTTAGTCCTGGTTATGCAAGATATTTATTTCATAACGGCAAACTGTGCAGGTCTCGATTGGATTGGATACAAACCTTATCTTATTACGTGAATATGTAGGTAAACCTTTACTAAAGGAAACGGATTGTACTGGGCCTCATTATAATGTTCATTTGATTACCACCTCTGTGGCGCGGTGCGCGAAGATCCGCCTGCGCAGGTGGTTGTGGGTTCGATTCCCGCTTAGCGACACATATTTGTGCCATCTGCAGATATTTTGTTCAGGATATTTTGGTCGTTTTCTATGTATAGTAAAAATATCTTTATATGTAGTTTTATTATAATATATGTATATAAGACAAGCTCTGCTTCGATCCCTTAGATGATGCAGTGTGAATCATTCGGCAATATTTATTTATTTATTAATTACTATTTGCTTAAATTACTCAACTGACTGGCACGTTACAATTAAGAAAAGCGGCTAATGGCCCGTCCACTTGACATATTGGCCGAGTTATCCGTCATCTTATCGATCGTGAGCCTAATGAGGTCTCTACAGCAAAGTCAAAAATTTACTTAACCTTGACGAATAAGGCATTTTTGTTAAATACCCGTACGTAGCCGGGGCAGACCGCTAGTACACAATAAAACAACATCACTAACTTGAAAATAATAAAAAACTATATATTACATAAGACGTTAAAATCTCATCAACGGTTCACACACATAAACCTTAAAGCCTTGACCGATAAACGGACTACAATACAAATTCATTGTAATTTCCATCACGTCAAGGATTACTACATTACCAGTGATCGCATCGCCAATTTTGGTCACCATCCGGTGGATTTGTGGGTGGTTGGATTGTGATAAAATGTACATATTTTAAAAGTTATTTCAAAATAACCATAGGCAACCCAAAACGTGAGCTGCCTGGATATAGTTTGAAACAGTCTGCAGTTTACATAGTAAAAAAAATTACATATTATATATAACAAATATATAAATAAAAATATACTTAAACCAAAACCATCAATTGTAAGTGCATTTAATATTTTACAGAGATACCTATAAACTGATACTGACAGATAGATTTGACGCACAGAATGTATGAAAATTCTAATCTCTCCATTAAATTAACCAGCCATTTAAAATATAAGATATCCATACTCTACTAGGTAACTAGAGCAATGACAAAAAAGTAAGGCAAGTAAGTATATACAAACAACAAAATATATTCCACAGACAAATTTATCTTTTTCTTGTCTTGGATATATATATATTTCCCGTTGCTGTGACAGGATAACTGTGACCAGTACCCCGATACTAGAAACAATATATTTTGAATAATAATTTATCTAGAAATAACGGTGTAATGCTGATACTAATGCATGTTATTCATAACCTTCCTCTTGAATCACTCTATTTATTTGAAAAAATCGCATCGAAATCCGTAGCGTAGTTTTAAAGACCTAAGCATAATGTACAGACAGAAGCATTAATTGGTAACCCCCCTAAAAGCTAAAGTTTACATTGCAAATCACTGTACGATTTACAAATCTTTTACTCAAATACTAAGAAACAAAAACGTAACACCCAGTGGGAATCGAACCAGACATCCAATCGCTCACATGACAAGTTGACCACGCACCAACCAACTAAACCAACGAACCAGTTATCAGAGCGTCGAAATTTTATGTTATTAGTGTTCGACAGCGGATTTTTATTTATGAGATCTCTTTACACTGGATAAGAAAAAAAAGAAATGTTTGAGGGTAGATTTAAATATAATCTTGGTGAACAATGAAAAGGTCACTAGCCATTTCCAATTCTAGTCTTCACTTACTGGTTTGAATCATAAATGAATTGAAGAATATTGAAGGAAATTATGCAAATTAAGAATTTTGTGAGATCGAACAGCAAATGAGTAATCAGGAGATTGCTCGTTTTGAATTACGGTAAGTTATCAACTTATTATTCTTGTGTCATAATCGTTACGAAACAAATACATATTTTTAGTAAAACCTTGTTATCTTTAACTTCATTTAAGTATTGATTTGTTGTCTTACAGATAAAAACCGTGCGCTTAAGTGTAATGTGGGGATGTGAATGTAAGAAGCAATGGCAGATAAACAACAGGAGTGTATACAAATCAGTGAAGTCGCCACAATAATATTGTTGACATTCAGACTAGTTCGCCTTTTGCATCCCTCGTTCTACTGCTCAACAATATTTGATATCAACATCAACAGAAGGCATTTGCATGCAGCTGATATACTTACACAATTATCGAGCAGCAAAAATAGGACTGTTTGCTGAACTCCGATCCGTTAGCCCTTAAGCTATTAAGCGATGTATCACTAAATATAAAGGACGATAAATATCACTACCTACTAAACCCTAATGTAATTTTACCTTTTAACATTGTCAGAAAAACTCCATTTGACCTCATTTACTTTCAAAACTACCTGATTATTTAGTATTCCATGATTTACAAGAGATCCAAATTGTTTAATTCATTAGATTAGCAAAGTAAACGAAAATCTAATGAAAACGTGTATTCTCGAGCACTAAATCGAAAATGGAATATTATTTTTCAGGATAGGAAGCTATTTGTAAGTAGGCTAAATAATAAAATAAAACATGTCAGAATTAATTACATTTTTTGTGTTGTTGTTTGTATCTAAGGTAAATTTTTGAAAAAAATAAACGAAATTGTTTACCTTAAATTATTATTATTGTTTTATTTTATCAATTACTTTAAATTCATACTAATAGACAAAAACTTCACTATTACACATGAATAAATGCATAACATTACTAAAATTAAGTAGTAGTTAAAAAACAAAAACATCCACTGCAAGGATTCGATGACGATCATTACGATGTGCAGTGACAGAATCTCGGTTACACTAACCACTACACCATAGTTACATGTGATACAGGCTCGAAATTTCAGTATCGTTACTCCTGATAAAAGAAATGTAGGTGTTGAAAAAAACATTTGTTTTTTATTAAAACAATTAAGTAAATAAACTTAAAAAAAAAACAAAAATAAAAAATAATGTAAATTAAAATGAATATATAAATCTTCACGGGTTTGAACCTACATGCTGCTGAATGATAACTATGACATATTCTGTGAGGGGGTTACCAATTAATGCTTCTGTCTGTACATAACGATAGATACGCAGCGGGAAGCGACTTTGTTTTATACTATGTAGTCATTTCGACTGTATTTTTTTATTGCCATAGCTTTTAATGGCATTATTGTTGGCGCGCAAATTATCAACTACTACATAGCCACATGTTAGCTACATGTGGCTATGTAGTAGTTGATAATTTGCATTATCAACTACTACTTAAAAACTATTAGTAAGAAGGTTGGTATGCTTTATGATAAGAAGTAGGTATTTGTAGGCAGATATTTCATAATCATAACCCAACTTACCATAAGTTGAAAATTAAATTCTAATTGCCAAAGACTTCTAGAACATTCCTAAAAGACTAAAATATTTATAATTACTTATACACGTTTTCAAAATTACGGGCTAGTTTTGAAATTCTAAGATATGGTGGTCCTAAGCTTTGACCACTTCTCAAAAGCTAAAGCTAAGCTACAGAATAACTCAACAATCAAGAGTTCGACAATCTCTTCCACCCACGACGAAGGTGGTTCCGGGTTCGATTCCCGCTTCGGGACAAATGTTTATCGTACAAACATTATTACCTAGACATTTTTCCTCTCACATTTTTCTGATAGTTTTCTATGTACATAATTATGATAGAAAAATATCTATGTATTGTATATTGTGTTATGGGTACTAGATTACTGATATAAGTATATCAGCTCTGCTTAGCTTGAGGTCACCTTTATTAACAAAGAAAATGACAATTAAATAACTAAATTAGAGCTAGTAGGTATTTACAATTGAGTTGAGTGCGAACTTAGAAACTACAAGTTGCAAAGAAACTACAACTGATCCATATCAATACCAGTTGGAAGTGTACCCAAGATTATTATTTTTATTAGATTTATTATTATTGTCGTATATCATTTCGATGTAATGCCAGTCATTTGGGAAGCATGCTTAGGACCGTAGCGCAGAGGCCCTTTATTAGAGTTAATTTTAGGGCTACATATAGCAGAATTATTAATATTATAATTATTTAGAACGAATACTGAACTAAATATAAACATAGCAATATTAATTAGAATACCTATCTTTAGCTGAGGCCCAATAATTGGGACGGCCTTGACCGCGAGCGCGTTGAAATCTTTTACATCAAGAATGGATTATGCTATTTTTGACTCGAGTCTGGCTTCTTAACCTATTATGAATAAAACATCGTACGAACACAAAATTTCGCTTTTTCTCCAATTTGAGACTCATAAATATTAAAACAAAATGACACAAAGCCTAATCCTCGACCATTTGTTTTTACTCATGTAATTAATGTTCCATTTAACAACAACCTTTATTACCAACAACCTTTATTACCAAAGGATTTTACAATTTAATATCCAAATTAGATTAGTATTTAGAATTGACCGATTGAACTACCTGCATACAAACTGTTACAAAAAATCTGCGGGTAGCTCAACGGATCATAGGATAATTTGCAAAGCATCATCTAGCCCTCAGTAAAAATATTTGAGCAAAGTGCAAATATTGAGAATGTCTCAACACTCTATAGCTGGATTTTAATCGAATCAATGACCGCATAAACTTACAAAGGTCAATCTAAGGATACGTTATTAACAAATTTTGATATTGAATAATTAAATAAAATTATTCTAGAAGATTAAGTGTTCTCTAGCAATCATTTGCAAGTTGATGGATCGCAATATATCATGCGATATAATTTTGCAAACATAAGCAAAATAAATTGAGATTTCTTTATTGATTTTTCTCTCATAGGGATAACTAGCTATATTACACATATATTGGGAGAAGAGATGGAGAGGTTATTTAGCAAAGATTCTAATAGCTTTCTTTCCGTTGGGAGGTTTTGGTTCTTGTTACATTATTTATATTTATTACACTTATACTTTTATCGGAAAAATCTGCTTTTCCCACAAAAGTAGAAATCTGTAACAGGCTTTTCACAAACCTAACACAAGCACCAGTCTCACAGAATGTTGCTTTCATTTATATTATAGGAACTAGTTTTGATTGAAAGCTTATTGTAAGAAGAAATAAATGATTTATTTAATGAAATACTTTACAGGTTTCCTTAATTTAGATTTCTTATTAACTTTGTTGGTGTTTTTATGTAATTGTCTTTAAATATTCCTATATTATATGCTCATTAGGGGAGGCCTAGAGGTCCAGCAGTGGACTATTATATGCTGATGATGATGATATGCATAGAAACAGGTACAATAATCTTTATTTGAAAAAAAATATCTGAGTGTCTAGTGGATGCGACGTGTGATGCACTAATGTCACAAAACCTAAGGTTTTATCTAAATCTTATTATTATATCGGTTCTCGCTCTATTTTGTTTCATCAGAAATTAAACATTTACATAAAATCTACTTTGTTAAGTGAATTTTATAGAAAAATGTAAATTTTATATCTTCTGGTAAGTCCTATCTTCTTTTGGATATAGGAGCTGCGGATTTTATTTCCTGAATAAATAAATTATTTTCGGATTTTATGTTTATAGATAGGTAAATAACTTATCAGGTACAACGATTGACTAGAATTCACCTTCAAGACACAGTAAAACTGATTAATAGTTTTTCTGTGAATGGAAAAGCACAGCAATAAAACCTACAATTGTATGACGGAGGCATAATGCGGGCCAGCCAGTTGTGAAACTTCCCGTTTTCATATCTAGCTATGCCACTACAATGTACGTGGCATGGCAATACAAGTAGTCTTTACTTACGGCACCAAGTAGGTTGTAGTACACGTTTGATTTGAGAACATTGTCTGTGGTCCCCACAGACTAAATAGGTAGGTACAATACAAAGTGACTTCTTGAATGGCCAAATCCGAAAATATGAGTATTGAAGAAATGTCGTGAAAGGAGTCATCATGAGCAATCCCCGATATAATGCCAACCATGGATTATGTAAAATATTCCTTTTTGGCGGAAGCACGTTCACTAATGGACATAAGTATGCGGAAGATAGATTATGGAGGAACATTTAGGAATAATAAGAAAAAGCTTGGTTTAAAATTTTAAGTATGAGAGGGAGAGAGAGATCACTTAACAAATTTTGACGACCTCTGTGGCGCGGTGGGCGAAGGTCTGCCTACGACGCAGGAGATTGCGGGTTTGATTCCCGCCTCGGGACAATTTGTACGATCTTCAAATAGTTGTAAATGTTTTGGTCGTTTTCTATGTATAATAAACATATGTATATCCATGTACTCGTATATTATTTATGTAAATCAGTTATCTAGTAGGTACCCATCTCACAAACTGCTTAGCTTGGGGCTAGATAATGCTGTGTGAATTATCCAGCAATATTATATTATTACTCATTTTGAGTACCTTAGGTACCTTTGTGCCCTAAAGCCTATCATAGATTTGCCTAAGCACTGGGTAAGACTTGCTTTTGAGTAGATAAAAATCTACATAGCTATTATTACAATACACTATGTAACAATGTGTTCCGCACTTCAAATCTGTCAGATCGCATGAAGACAATCATTAAAAGCAACGCGGAATGCACACTTAGTAATTATATAAGTACCTATAGGCAATTAAAATAAGGAAATAAAGAAAATCCGCCAAGATACACGCTTCGGTAACCAACGTTAGTTTTAGAAATGTATTTAATGATAAACAGGTTCTCAATATAATTGTTTAAAATAAGAGTTATGTTTGGTACCTAACTAAGTATAGGTACTTCATTATACTATACTAGTCAATACTTATATGTGGAATATTTGTAAATCATACCACGACACAGTAATGTCGCTGAATGAAAAATTGCTGGGCGATGAGTTTCAGGTCATAATTGCAAGCTATATTTATTTATTTAGATTTGGCAGTGGATCTCAAGAGACGCAAATATGGCGGTCTCGACAGAGCCTACTGTAATGGTGTGCATCAGGAATATCATGAATACGTGTTAGCGTAAAGTAGCGAGTAAGCATTTTGAATGTGTAGTAATATTATGCAGTTAATAAACGAGTGCCAATCATTACGGTCGTTTGACTATCCATGCCCGATGTCTCCGCTCGCCCCGGACAACCACACTACATGGCGACCTTGCCAGGATCGCGTTACCTTCGCGCTCATAAAACAGTGAAAAAAATAAAAATTAAAATATAAAAATACATATGTAAAACCTAAATAATAAATAAATAAAAATGTGCCGCTCCAACGTAGAAAAAGACGAAGTTTTCATAACACAAAGTGCTTCAGGAGGATCCAACGCAGCCGAATATCACCTCACAAATATCAGTATCGTGATGTTCATAATTTGCACAATACTATCCATAGCAGGACTATATGGATTATACGTTCTGTACAAAAAATGCCATCATGATTGGATAAGGAGCGAAGTTTTTACGCAGAACTTGAGAAGATCTTTCCGCCGCGTGACCACGAGACAAGAGGAACCTACCTGCGTCGCCTGCACCTGCCGTGAAAACGATAAGTAACAAAATTGAGAAGTAGAAAGAACAAATAAATAACAAATAATGACGAATATTTATTATGAAGAAAGAAGAAATAATAATAATGAAGAAAGAAGAAAATAAATAAAAGAAAAAAAATATTATAGAAGCGTGAATAATAAATTCATAAAATAAAATAATTAAAAAAAATGAAGAAAATGAATAAATAGGAAGATTGAAGAAAGAAAAAAAATATATTTGTTGGAGGAGTCAGGGGTATTCCCGGCTCAGTTACCAGTGGTGTCCAGGGTATAGCCCGGCCCAAGCAGCCTATCCTGTGGACGAACCAAGCAGCCAATGCAGTGGACAAACCAAGCAGCTGTTCCAGTGAAAGTGTGAACCAGCCCTTGCAGAGACAGATCGTGCAACCGTGTTATTCGTTTAAAAAGTGACTTTATTTTTTTGATGGAAAGACTCAGTGAAATATACATACAATAGTTTGTTAGATTTATGCGTAAGTATTAGAAAATTAGGTCCTAAACGTCGAGTAGAAACAATAGGTAAACAGAAGTTTCAGGAGGCCTATGATTTGTATAATGAGTTTACACTATTAATTGATTATGGACGTCTACGTAAAGACGAATTAAAATTAAAACCATCAATTTAAATTAAAATGTTAAAGTTAAATCAATTTCAATTAAAATAGAGGAAGTTTATAAAAAAATCTTAAATTATAAAGAGATACTTAAAAGATATTTCAGAGAGTTCGTCTGACGAATTTTCGATATAGTCGAAAATAATACAGTTATAAAGGTCTCCACCTTTAATTTAAAAACGGCGAGTATTTTAATTCCATATTATGGATGGCAAAGAGGACAACGTAGGAAAGATAAAAGATGGTTTGAAGATGTACGAAAGTGGTATAAATAATGATGAAAATAAAAAATATATAAATTTCATTCGTAATTAAAAAGCGAGTTTCCAAAACAGCAAAGCTAAAACTGAAAAATACATTATGAATTTGTACAAAGTTTAGTAAAAGATATGCGGGACTGCCTACTTTCTAGAAAACCTGCCGATTCTTTAATGTCGCAGATAAACAACCTTTCGCAAAATAATATGTCTATTTCAGGATATAACGAAAAATTGCAGGAGCTGTTTACAGGTCTTACAATAGCGCGAGCTGACGGGTATCAAGGAGAAAGGAAAGGAAAGGTTAGTGGTTAAAAGAAAGGTTAGTGGTTTAAAGCAAAATTGCTCCCGTTGGAGTCTTGAGACAGGTCCATGGGGTACCGAGGCTCTGCGAGTTTTGTATGTGACCCGAGAGCTGGTCAGTATCTAGCGCAGCGTATCAGCATTGCTATACTCGTACAGCGAGGCAATGCAGCTAGTATCTTGGATATGTCACCGGAAGATAACAAGATCCGCAAGTTTCATACACTTTATAACTATAATAAATAAATAAATAATAAATAATGCTGGACAATCCACACAGCATCTAGATGATGCTGTGTCCCAAGCTAAGCAGAGTTTGTGTTATGGGTACTAGATGACTGATATACGTAATACAATAGTATTAAATAGATAGATATTTTTTATTATACATAAAAAACGACCAGAACCTCTGAACAAATATCTGCAGATCGTACAAATATTTGTCCCGAGGCGGGAATCGAACCCGCAACCTCCTGCGTCGCAGGCGGACCTTCGCCCACCGCGCCACAGTGGTCGTCGACTAATCTCATATTTTTATTATTTATCTAATCTTACGAATGGATATCCGTTAGTATATAAATTTACCACGAGACGTCGCAAGTTGATAATGTTGCGAAAATCTGGGCGTAAAATAATATAATTTACCTATCTCTCGTTTAGAATCCTACGAAAGTTTATAAATTTCCTAGAACATTTATAAATTTGCGGTTCTTGTTATTTTCCAGTGGCAGATACACTTCCAACTCATATTGATACGAATCAGTTGAGCTATCTGTTGTTTGTTTGCAACAGTCTGCAGTTAGCTCAATTGTTTCAATTCTAAATATGGACTTGTTCTAATTTACTTATTTAATTGTAATTTTCTTTGTTCATATAGGTTTTACCTCAATAGATCTCTGTCAGACTTATGTAATTACATGGGATAAAAATATTTAATAATAAAAATACTATGTTAATACGTAAATTGATACGTTATTATATTACTTTGCAAAATTATGACGACAAAATATTAAATTACCTATCATTAATCTGCTAACGTTCTTGTCTGAAGGCAGGATAAAGGCGAAATCGTTTCTGATAAACCGGTTTAAAATAAATAAAATTAAAATAAGCACAACTCGTGGTATAAAAGCTCATTAGCAGAATACCTACAGAACATAGAAGACACCTAAAGATTCAATATTATGTAATATACCTATAGCTAAATACTGGCCCCAGGCCATGGTATACACTGTAGAAGTAGGTCCCAACTAATGTTTATTATTCTTAGATTATAAACACTCATGTATATGTGAGGAAAAGGGGACGCCAGTCGGGCCGCGGAAGGTTTATTATGTTCCCGTGGTTCGGCAAATAATGGCGAGAGAGGGTCACCGGAGAGGTTCATTTAGGAATTAAACCCAATTTTTTTGTATCAATGAGAATACCTATTACATGTAGTTAGAAATTTATTGTAGTTTGCACCATAGAACTTGGTTTGATTAAGTCTTACACAAAATTATTTAAAATTAAAAGAAAGTTAAGACAATATCTCAAGAATTCACCTACCAGAGTCGATCCATTGGTGGCTTCCAAAATCAAATTCACCAAGCAAATCACCAGCACCCCCGACCACAACCGGTTAGCCATTCTTTATTTTATAATTTTAATTTTCGAACAAGATATCTTCTTTTGTTTATTTTTAATTTTTAAACGGATACGCGTGAGCTGCCAGCACCTCAGCGGTGAAGTGGAATTACTGAAGTTGTGTGGAGGGCTGTATAGTAGGGATCTCAACGTAACTGCTGGCCTTGGCCAATGAATCAGGCTCAATGACTCATAATATACCTTTTAATATAAGTTTACTTCCTAACAAGTTTATCTCCAGGTACAGTCAGGTACGTACATAGTAGATAAAGGAACCTAATAAAGGGGTCATTATTGTACTGCTCTGCCAAGACCAAGTAATCGAAGTTCTATTGTAACAAATAATTTATAAACAGAATAAAGCCTTTATAGTCTTCAACATTTTTTTTTTTTTTTTGAATGAATTGTACAGCTATCATTACAGGCATGCCTAATAATGCAATTTATAGTGCCCTTATTTTATACAGAATAAGTACCTAGAGTCACAATCTTAATGCATTCAAATTGATTACGTCAACAAACATACTATAAGTAATCAATATTTTCTTATAGTCCTATTACCTAATATATAATAATAATCAATTAACAGTCTTAAATTACTACGTACCTACACCTAACATAAGCAGTGAAATAAATCTACATTTTCTGCCAGTACATTGAGTGTGCGGATGCATCGCGTCAATGGAGCTTTGTTCAGAAGGTTGGTTCTCGAGGCAGAGCAAATAGAGTGGGCCTCCTTCGCTTGTACACGAATTCTTCCGGCACTCCTAATCATCCCCCTAAGAACCTTTACCACCCACCTTTTTTTGTATGCCATATTCGGCCCTTTATATATTTTATTTATTTCACAACCACCAATCTCAATAGATAAGGTACCTACTAGTACCTAAGTAACTATGAAATTGCCGTTATATGATGAAATAACCAATTATATTTCTTTAAAATTTTGTGTTTAATTAGACAAAAGTATAATAGGTCTAAGTAGATATTTATTGAATTTTATTATTTCTATTTACCTATTGCGTTCAGATAATTCTGTAACGAAACAATTAAAAACGACAAAAACATGCAGCGAATATAAGCATTAAAAGGGACAATACATGAAAATTAATCCTAATTCCTATATTTCAGATTAGAAGATATTTCTGTAACGGACGAATTAAGATTTGTTTGATTTATCTGCTCAAAGTACCTACAACTTAGTTACATAGGTACCTACAATCAATGTCATGGTAGACCATTGAGTGGAAATGTTGTATTTGAATGGTTTCATAGAACTTCGTTTATTTGCGGAACTTTCCACTTCAAACGCAGAAGAATTTAAAACCGCCAGAAAACATTACGCCCGCTACAACATGAAGCTGTCCTAAGAAAAGAATCGGCGTCAAAAAGTTCGTAGCGTTTCGTCACAGTTTCGTTGTGCTTAGGGCTGTGTCCCATTTTTATAGATAGTACCTAAGTACCATGACGACCATAGTACCAATGATTGATGATGCTGGCGCAGATACAATAATACTTACTAGCTAGCTTATCGGAGGTTGAGGTGACTAAGCTAGGAGCACAGTTAGACTAGGAGGGAGGATCCTCCTTGCACAGACTTGTGTAACATTGATTGTATATGGATGAAATGTTCTAAGCTTGTTTGTTGTAACAGGCTACAGTAATCGAAAACGCTGGGTAGCGGAGTAGATAGAATATATCTACTCCGCTACCTAACGTTTTCAATTGTTACGCAGGTAAGATAGTAGGTATCTATCTGATAGATACTATCATATCCTGTTGTATATTGTGCCTATATGCTAAGAAGATCACGTAAAGTACTGAAAGACACTGTACTAGCCTCCTTGCCAAGGTTTCCGGTGGAGGGTGGAGGTGTTATAGTTCGACCGAAACCGCTGTACCGCTCCTGAGGTATGCGCGCGGCGAGAAGGGGGGGAAGTATCGGCCGCTCCGATCCATCAGTCTGCCGTCGACGCTCACGGCAGTAGGTCGCCTTTGTACCGGACGGTCTATGTCAGATACACATAATAGATAAATGAGAATGAATGAGAAGATAAATATCCAAAGATGGGCCGAGCGCTATCTCGTGATGTCAAGGCCATAATTTTTAAAGTGGCCGAATATTTTAAGAAAAGAAAAGCAGACAGAGAGAGCTTTGAATATAAAAGTGATGCAAATATTGCCAAAATCGTGGCAGACGCTACGGGGTACTGCGAAAAAACCGCAAGAAATGTGATAAAAGAGGGCAATTCATCAACTGAAAATTTGGGCCGATTGAAATTTAATTCGCCAAAACAACCAAAAACTATAAAGAAAAAACATGTTGTTGATGATTTTGATTTAGGAGTTATCAGAAGAAAAATTCATCAGTTTTATGAATTTGAAAAAAGAGTGCCAAGTGTCCGTAAGTTACTTTCAAGTTTGAAACAAGATGGCATATTAAATTGTGGACGAGAATTTCTAAGGAGCCTCTTACACACAATAGGTTACTGTTTCAAAAATGCAAATCGAAGAGACATCTCCTTATAGAGCAGCCTAATATTGTAGTGTGGCGGAAAAAATACATAACACAAATCAGAAATTACAGAACGCAAAACCGCAACATATATTTCCTTGATGAAACATACATTAACGCCAGTCACCATGTAAGCAAATGTTGGCAATCATCGTCCGAACCTGGAATTCATGCTGATATTGGAAAAGGACGGCGTTTGGTAATTCTTCACGCTGGATGTCGAAATGGCTTGGTTGATGGTGCATTGACGATATTCAAATCAGATGCTAAGACCGGCGACTATCATGGAGACATGAACGGGCCTACTTTTTATACTTTGAGTATCTAGAACGGGAGTTGGCAAGGTCAGGATACCCCTCTGTTGGTCACAAGACTTTAATGACCATAGACGAATAATAAAACTACTTCACTCGTAACTTCGCGGCCATTTGCTGTCGTTTCGTGTCGCGAGGTAGTGCTCACCAAAAATTGTGGATTGTGCGGTTTATGGGTATAAAAGGCAATTGGAGATATCCAACTTAAGGGTACATAGTGTTTCCTATCACAAGTAAGTGATATTTTTCTGAATTGTTTTTTGTTATATTGTATAGTTTCGATTTTAATAAAATATCAGTTGCGACATTTTTATTCCTTGGTAGTATCCCTATATAGTTTGTGATTCCTTGGTAGAAGGCGTAGTGCGGGGACAAGTTGAGTGAAATTGATTGAACGAATGATGGAATGAACGAAAAATTTGTGTAAAATGCGATGTTTTTTGTATCAAAAAATCTATTGATATAGGAAAATTGGTTATGCAAATGTATACAGATACCAGAATCCATTTTTTATGGAAAAAATGTGTACGTCACATTTACAATAAATTATTCCATTTTAAATGTAATATAGATTTATAAGAAACAACAAATAAAATGACACAAATAATGATATATAATAATATAGTATAAATAATATAATATTATTATAAGTCAGAAGCAGATTTATTTATAAAAAAAAGGAATTACAAAACAACCTCGATACAGAAAGACACAAGCGAAGTGATGATAGATGATAGCTCGTGTTTTTTCTTTTAGTAGGAATTTTCTTTCTCCATCAATTTATTAATATTAATAATATAAAAATACCCTTTTTATAGGTAGCGCAGGAACACCGCACTGATCATGACATGAAACACGGCGGCGGGGTGGCCCGATCTACATAATGTTCTAGATAAAATTTTATTATCCCTGTACCCTGCCTGTACCTATCACCATAAATATATCTTCTGTCTTTCTTTCTCTCTTTCTAACTGCCGCTTTTCTTCTCCTGCTCTCTATGAAAACAAATAGATATAGATAATGAAAACTTTTCGATTTGCAAAAATAAAAAAAAATTGTCCCAAATAGAAGGGGCGTCAATTACAAATTATGTTCCTTAGTTAATGTCAAATGAAAGAAAAACCAACTTTTCGCTTTTCTCTCATTCGGAACAATTTTTTTTCTATATTTAAATGCATGTCTAAAATCCCTCAGTAAGAAACAAAACCTTTTATCAAAAAAGCATTGTATAATTTTAACAACCCTGATTTCATTCATTCGAATTCATTATTTTACGGTCTTTTTACATCCAGCACTACTTTTTTGTGTTAGTGTGTAACTAAACAATAGTGTAACAACACTAATTCTATATTTGTGTGCGTGTTCTTTTGTTTGAGTCCAGCTTTTACTTTAGTGTGCGTTTATATGGACGCTTTATTTTTCTGCATTAGTGTGCGTGATTATGTAAACGTGTGCTGTACCGTATTACCTCGCCCCCCTCGAAATCTGACAGAAAGATTTTAGTACTGACAGAAGCGCTTGGCAACTCCCGTTCTAGCAGAGATGTGATTTATTTGAAATACTTCTATTTTAAATGCAAATAGAAAATGCAAAATACCTATTTTGTATTTTGTATTTAAATACCTTTCAGTGAAAAGTATTTTGTATTTTATTTGAAATGCCTTTCGAGATGCATTTTGTATTTTAATATACATTTTAAAATACAAAATACTTTGTGATTAAGTTGAGCCAACATTACCAGTCAAACAAAACAAAACGCTTGTATTGCCCTGTATTGCCGAATTCGACCGAAAGAGGCGCCAACTAACCATGCAATGCACGACATATCTTTTTCTTCTTTGGTCAGAGTGTGCGTCTTATGTCAGTCAATGTCAAGTAATGTCTTCATCATCATCATCACCAGCCTATAATAGTCCACTGCTGGACATAGGCCTCCCCTAATGAGCGCCATAGATGGCATCATTATTTGGTAATAAATGTTATTTAATATGTAATGTCTGACAAGTGTCAATGGCTGACAAGTGTGAAAAAGATGTATTCGACGAACAACTGGCATTGTTAAAAAGTGTTACATATAAATAAAAAATGATATTTATTTTTATCACTTTTTAACAATACCAGTCCAGTTGTTATTAATTTAAAAATAAAAGTGTAATCGCATTGAGTGTATCTATTCTCCCAAAAATATATCTGTGATTTGGTCAGAAGGTATTTTATTTTGAAAAAGTATTTTGAAAATACCTATTTTGCATTTAGCATTTGAAATACAAAAAGCAATACTATTTGGTATTTTGCATTTGAAATAGTAAATCTGAAAAGTATTTTGCATTTTGTATTTAAATGCTTTTTTAAAACCATTTTGTACATCTCTGCGTTCTAGATACTCAAAGTTTTTATAAGTGGGTAGATGAAAAGTTAAAAGATAAATTGCTTCCGAATTCTGTGGTTGTCTTGGACAACGCGTCTTACCACAGCGTTCAGGTTGACAAGAAGCCAACCATAGCAAGCCTCAAAACCGAAATGCAGAACTGGTTACGGCGCCACAATGTTGAATTTTCGGAAGCTATGACAAAATCTCAACTGCAACTTCTTATCGATAATACACAAAAAGAGCCCGTGTACAGAATTGATGAACTCCTGAAAGCCAATGGACATACTGTTCTACGATTACCGCCGTACCATCCGGATTTGAATCCCATAGAGTTAGTCTGGGCTGATATTAAAAACAATATAGCTCATAACCATATTAACTCTTCTCTAGATGAAAAGATAAACTTATTGAATACATTGTTTTCGGAGTTCACGGCGGAAAAATGGCAGAAATGTGATGATCATGTCCAAAAAAATGAAAACAATTACTGGGATCGCGATAGTAGATTTGATATTATTATCGATCCATTAATTATAAATTTGCAGAACGACTCTGATTCAAATTTCGATGGCGAAACGGAAGATGAAGTTGAAGCAGAAGCTCTGTCAGAATATCTGTAGATAATTTAGTTATAAAAAAATATAAACATATCGATATAATATATAAAACAAAAATTATTATAATATTGTTTATATTGGTACGATATCGTAAGATATATCCGACAATATCGATCTCATGTGTATTCTTGCTCTTTTTTCCTCGGCCCCCACTTCGCCGCACTTTCTTAGGGAGCGGTACAGCGGTTTCGGTCGAACTATAGTAGCTCAGAAGTTAGTAGTCCCATCCAGGCTTGAATACAATAATTTATTTCTGTCAATGTCACCGTTCAAATATCATTAAGCTCTCAATGTCAAACACGACGAAAATAAAAATTAGAATGTTTGATTTGATTGAGGTTATTTTGTTTTGTTTGTGGATAAAGAAAGATACAAAATAATTTAAAATTATTTCATAAAGTTGTAGTCCTTATAAAATTAAAATGTCTGAAGATGCAAGGGACATCTCTGACTATAAGGTTCATATTTATTTTCATAAAATCTAAATGATCCTATTCTCGAAGCCGAAGACCGAACAATGTTGAATAAATTGTTGTTTTAGATACCTCCAGTGCTTGAAGATCTAGGAGAAAGAGTGAAAGACTACATCCTCAAGCCTGAGCGTCTCTCAATTCATAGGTGGGAAAGGTCGCAAGGCCATTGGCATCGCGAAAGCAATGTGGATTCATTATTCAGGTTCTACGATGACTTTGAACCTGATACTACGCTGGAGGTAAATCCCCGAAAAAACGACATTTCTGTGTTTCTACTGTGCTACTTTCTGAATCTCCTTACTGCATGTATTTATAAAGGATGGCGATTCTACTTAATCGGTATTGCTGAACTTGTTTTCAAGGTAAAAATTACCCAACTAATATTTCATTCTAACAATAAAGTTATCTTTTAGGCTATACGAGATTTAGCAACTGGAGAAATAACTCATTTTGAAGAAGTCCCTATTCCTGATGAAGATGACGATGAAGGGATATCCATGGCTCGACCTCCGCTGCCCCCTAACCAGGCTACGCGGGGCACAGTTATCCAGAGCCCATTCCTACCGGCAGGCTTTGAGGAAGAGATATTGAATAAAATGCTCCAAAATGCTGCTTTGGAAGCTAAGCTAGATTTGCAAAATGAAGAACCTGGAACTTTTTTAGGAGAAGGTTAATGCTAGTACTGCTAGTAACTATTAAAACATTTGTGGCTTATCTGATTTTCACCAAACTTTGATTACTGATCAGATATATGTCAGACTTATGTCACCCTGCCATTTTTACAAGTAAAATTTTTGCACAATTATTATAATTGTCGTTTGAAAACCTCTGTGGTGCAGTGGGTAAAAGTCTGCCTGTAAGGCAGGAGGTTGCGGGTTCAATTCCCCCCTCATTCATGACAAATTTTATGTGTGACCTGCACATTGTTCAGGGTGCTCTGGTCGGTTTTCTCTGTATAATAACATATATCTATCTATGTTATATTGTATTAAGTAAATCAGTCATCTAGAAATCACACAAGCTCTACTAAGAGCTGTGTGGATTCATCATCATCACATCACCAGCCTATATATATAGTCCACTGCTGGACATAGGCCTCCCCTAATGAGCGCCATAGATGGCATCATTATTTGGGGGTTATTGCCCATAATCCCCACGCTGGGCATGCGGGTTGGGGATCACAGTTCGGTGTAGTTGTTCTGCAGAAGGCGCTGCTGCCCGCCCCGCTGTGTTTCCCTTAGTTGCCTCTTACAACACCCACGAGAAGAGTTGGGGTGGTGAAATTCTATGCCGGCACCACACGGTCTGTGTGGATTGTCCAACATTATTTATTTTATCTATTTTATATATCTATATTCCTATTTATTGCTGATACTTAATTTTTTCTTTCAGATCTCTTATCAAAAGTCCCTGGTTGCAATGAGAGTGTGCTATTTGCCAAAGATGGCTTCACTCTACTTGATGATGCAAAAGAGTCACAGGACGTGCCGGAGGTGAAAGAGGATATAGAGATTAAGATAAATATTGAACAGAGTAAAGAGGCTGTGGATAGTCACGCCCACTTATTAGGTAAGTTTTCTATAAAGTGCCACAAACTAAGAGACTAACCTGCCAAAGAGACTGCACCTGTGGTTGATGGAGTAGGGTTTAAGTTTCACTTGAACTGGTGTAACCTTAGACTGACAAAATAAGCTCTTAGACAATCTTCAGTGGTGTTATATGTATTTGATCCAAAACACTTATTGTTAAAATATACCTGTTTAGTTTGTTAATTTTAGAATTTACATTCAGCTGATACCAAATTCACCATGATATATCTTTCTTCTACATTAGGTATTCCTTTCAATAAGGAATTTAAAATTTTTAAATCTTTATGAATTTTTTTATGATCTTTACGAAAAACTTGTATACTTAATCATAGTCCTACAATTCCAAAAAAACCATATTCCCTCTTTTTTCACTTACAATGGACATCTTATGCATTTTGTACATCTTACAGATTTCTGGAAGTCAGATGAAGAAATTCAGAACAAGACCCCTAAACAAACAAAGAGTACTGCAATGGAGCCAGATTCCGATGACAACTTCCTAGGCCCATCTATCATCACACCTAGGATAGAGCTGCCCGAGCTTCCGATCCTCAACATAACCAGTTCCAATGTGAAGTTAGGAGCAACTTCCACAGAATGGGCGGAGATGATTGATGTGTCACAGCCTGTGCCTGAATTCAGGGAGCGGTTGAAAGATATGGCTCATACTTATCCATTTGAATTGGATAACTTCCAGAAACAGGTAATCTATGCTTATTCTAGATATACCTTTGTGGCGCGGTGGGCGAAGGTCCGCCTGCGACGCAGTAGATTCGGGACAAATAATTGTAAGCTCTGCAGATATTTGTTCAGGGTTTTCTGGTTGTTTTTTATGTATAATAAAAATATCTATCTATATAATAAATATATTGTATTAAGTATATCAGTCATCTTGTACTCATAACACAAGCTCAACTTAGCTTGGGGCTAGGTGATGCTGTGAAGATTGTCCAGCATTATTTACTACTTAATACAAATACAAGATTAATTTAGATTTTTTCTTTAGTTATTAAATTATTTAGTATTCATAGAAATTTACTTCAAACATAACAGACATCAGTCTTCGGTAAGCGAACGATGAATGCCTCTGTTCATTGCTAACTCATTGATGATATTGTTTACAGGCCATATTAAAACTAGAAGAGGGCCACCACGTTTTCGTAGCAGCGCACACATCTGCCGGTAAAACTGTAGTGGCTGAGTACGCCATAGCCATGTCTAGAAGAAATTGTACCAGGTATGTCTGTCGTACTTAAATATAAATTGTAAACCTAGTGGCGCCATCTAGTCTGCACAATAACATTTCAGCTACATCACAGCAATAAAGATTATTATTTTGTATATAACTGTTTACTATAAATGTATGCAAAATAAAACTGAGTGATAAATTTATAATCAATTTAAATTATATATTATACATAAAATTACTAACAATAAATAAATGTTATATTTTATCAAATTTTAGATGAATTAAATACATATATTTTTTTAATAATGAATAAAACTAAATGGCAATTTCATATGTAAGACCTATTTGTGAGCTAGTTACTCTATTAACATTATGTTTGTGCCTTCACGTGATGTGGCGCTTCAAAAGCATAATATCAGAGAAAGATTAGAGAGAAAAAGTTTTTCTCATAAGTTGATACTAAATGTATGAAACCAACACGCCACACCAAATAGTAATGTTTGAGTATGTTTTGAAGCAAGAACACATACCTTTTCTGAATGAACACTCACTGAAATAAGTTTTGGTGCTCACTATGTCCTTATGTTGTTACTACATTTTGCGATAGGTGTCGCCACTGTTTCTTAGATTATACATATTTACACATTATATTTTTTTTAATTACAGAGCAATCTACACCTCGCCTATAAAAGCACTCTCAAACCAAAAGTACAACGATTTCAACAAGCTATTCGGCGAAGTAGGCCTACTAACTGGCGACCTACAGATTAACTCGACTGCGACTTGCTTAGTTATGACCACGGAGATTCTACGGTCTATGTTGTACTGTGGCTCTGACGTCACGCGAGATCTGGAGTTTGTGATCTTTGATGAAGTGCATTATATTAATAATGCTGAGGTGATTTTAACTTTAGATGTTAACCCTTTGAAAAGGCGTAAGAATGGTAGGGAATAGGGTATTTTAATCTTGGTTGGTACCTAAAAGATATCTACAGGTGGGTGTGTAGCAGCGCCTTCTGCAACAGATCATCAGTTTAGAATTTTTTACTTATTTTGTTTATCAGCCCCTTTTTCGGAAAGGAGGCTGTTGGAATATTTATAAAATTACCTGAGTGGTATATGGTTCTGCTTATCAGGTACAGTAAAATTCGTTAAGTTAAAAAAACTCAACATATTATATGTTGAGTTTTTTTAACATCTCTTAATTTTCTTAATAGGCCTGAAATAAAATTATTTCATTAATTAATTAATATATCCTATTTCCAGCGAGGCTACGTATGGGAAGAGGTGTTGATACTCCTTCCAGCCCATGTGACAATAGTAATGTTAAGTGCAACTGTACCGAACACGCTTCAGTTCGCCGACTGGGTGGGGCGGACGAAGAAACGCAAGGTTTATGTCGTGTCGACGCCGAAACGACCTGTGCCGCTTTGTCATTATTTGTACACAGGTAGGCTATTAAGCGTGGGAATTATGGGCAATAACCCCCAAATGATAAATAATTAGGGGCCAAAAATTAGGCCTATGTCCCGCAGTGGACTATAGTCTGATGATGAATGTTGTAAGATAACGTTAAAAATTGTTCATGCAACTAGATCGAAATGACCGTCATATCCCGTAAAAAAAATTGTTCTTCCCTTCAGTTTCGCTTCACTAGTGAGCGAACAGGAATATAAATAGTTGAATTTGAAATTATCCATACCACCAATATCTGGGGATCCAGGATATTCAGCTCTGACTGATAAACTGAAGATCATAATTAAGGTATAAATAAACGTTGTAACCTATGTATTTCTTTCCCTTTTAGGTTCCGGCGGAAAGTCAAAGCACGAACGGTTCAAGGTTATAGATAAAGACGGCAACTTCCTACTTCGAGGGTACAACGAAGCACTAGCCGCCAAGAAATCCAGAGAGAATGATTTCAAAAAGAACTTTGGACCTAAAGGTATATGAGCATACAGTTGCTATTCAAATGTACAATTATTTCGACGATAAACTTTCCTGTTCATTTTGAACCCTCTTCAGTTGATAATAAAGTTGTTATTTCTAAGGTGGAAAGCAGTTCATGAATCCAAAGGCAGAACAAACTATGTGGATCGCTTTCATTGATCATTTGAAACAGAAGGACAAATTACCAGTAGTCGCATTTACTCTATCACGAAATCGGTGAGTTATCTTCAACAATCCAACAATGGAATTTGAACTTTATGTCTTATATTATGCAGTTCGAATTCCTTCCAGATGTGACCAGAATGCGGAAAATCTTATGTCTGTGGATCTGACAACAGGCAAAGAAAAAAGTCATATCAAATCGTTCTTCCAAAGATGCGTACAAAGACTGAAAGAGCCAGACAGAAAATTACCGCAAGTAAGCATCTTAACTTTGCAACTTTCAGCTTAACCCCTCAAGAAATAAGGTTGGATTTTCAATTTAAGTTGTGTTCAATAATAATTTTGTAATAACGCACTCTAGCTTTTACACTTCCAGCTTAACCTCTCAAGAAATAAGGTTGAATTTTCAATTTTAACTGTGTTAAATAATAATTTTGTCATAACGCACTCTAGCTTTTACACTTCCAGCTTAACCTCTCAAGAAATAAGGTTGAATTTTCAATTTTAACTGTGTTAAATAATAATTTTGTCATAACGCACCCTGGCTTTTACTGAATAATTTTGATTTTTTAGGTTATAAGGCTTCAAAGAGTTTTGGAAAACGGCGTCGGAATTCATCACAGTGGTATCCTGCCTATGCTGAAAGAAATTGTTGAAATGCTCTTCGCATCTGGATCTGTAAGTACACCAAGTTAACCTTTACATTAGACGTCCGATATGGTACGGCTAAGGTCCGCTTGTGACGCAGGAGGTTGCGGGTTTTATTTTCGGCCGGGTACCTATTTTTTTACAATCTGCGGATATTTTTAAAGGTTTTATACAGAAAACTTAAAAAATTATATTATTTATGTAATGTATTGTTTTATATTATCAGTTATCTAGTACTTACCCGTAACACAAGTTCTGCTTAGATTGAGGCTAGATAAAGCTGTGTGAATTGTCTAGCATCATTCATTTATATTTGGAATAATCGTCCGGTCAGATCAGTCAGGTATCAAATTTTTGTTACAAAACCATATTTTTTGTGAGAATTGAACTTATTTTTTGATTGTTTATATTTGTTTATTTATTTTCGTTGTGCGATCTCATGCCAATAGCCGATTGGATAGCCTTTGTATTCTATCGTAAAATACGCTGATTGGTTAGTAAAGAGAATGAACACGAAGTGCCAAAGTACTATGTGTATTAAGGATATAAGTCATAGTACCCATAACACAAGCTCTGCTTAGCTTGGGGCTAGATGTTGCTGTGTGGATTGACCATCATTATTTATTTATAGGTATAATGTGTGATTGTCCAGAATAATTTATTTATATAATATTCTAGGTAAAAATCCTGTTCGCGACGGAAACCTTCGCAATGGGGGTGAACATGCCGGCCCGGACGGTTGTATTCGACGAGACGAGCAAGTTTGACGGCATACAGCGGCGCACGCTAGCGCCCGCGGAATATATACAGATGGCGGGGCGAGCGGGAAGAAGAGGTAAGACATACTTGGATAAATAATTATGATATTCACTTCTTTAGAACTTCAGTCTTCAAGTACTTCAAAGAGCTATACTAGGTAAGGAATGAATGAATGAATGAATGAAGTGTTCATTCATTCATTCATTCATTCATTCATTCATTGAGATTTATAAGAAAAGACCGTTAAATTATCTTTTATCTAAATTAAATTAAACAACTTACAATAGGCGGTCTTATTGCTCAAAGCAATTTCTTCCAGTCATCCTTATTAATAGAGATAAGTACATATAATAAAATTAAGCTATCATCATAAGGCAAAGTGTGGGTAATACACAATACACTTATAATAACGCTATAATAATACACCTATAACACAATAATACACCTATAATAATACACCTATACCTAATAACGTAATAGGTAATACACCTATAATAACGCTATACAATGGGCAATGCTGACAGCATTGCCACGTTGTATAGCGATTCTATTTCATTGACAGAAATGAAAGCCAACATTCCGATCACCTGTGAACTCTATGAGTAACTTTATAGAGGTAGGAGATATATTTTAAGGCATACTGCCTTGGTATGTAACCTGTCAACTCTGGTACAACTTTACTAGAAAATCCTTCACATCATCATTCATAAGGGTACAGTATAATAACGCATACCGAGCCCTTATGAGGTTGCCAAGACACTGCAGTGCGTCGGGCATGTTTTCTGATGCGGGAGTTCCCGACTTCTTCTCTATAAGACGAACGAGGATAGCAGCCTTCTGGAGTCGACTAAGTCGCTCCAACAACACCATCTTGAGGGCTGTTTCTGACTATCTAGCCAATCCCATATACTGTCACTGGATTTCTGTTCACATGGACAGAAATAAAAAATACTTAGGTATCGTCGGAAGATATCGTAGTTTTAATCTTTTATTGTTTATTTCATTTTATAATGTGATATGTGTCTTATTTTTGTGCCTGCAATAAACTGATTTTATTTTATTTATTTATAGACCTATTTTATTCTTGAACTGAGAGGTTCATTTACTCTTTCGTCTTCAGGTTTGGATGCGACCGGCACAGTGATAATAATGTGCAAAGAAGACGTGCCGGACCTAGTGACTCTGAAAGGCATGATGATGGGCATCCCGCAGAAGCTATCCTCGCAGTTCAGACTTACTTACGCTATGATACTGAGCTTGTTACGGTAAGAATAAACGTAAAATATATTTATTCTGTCGGGACATAGACAGAAAAAGGTATATATTATATCCTATTAATTGCCGTGTGGTGCGGCATAGAATTTAACACAACGGGGCAGCAAACTGCGATCCCCAACCCGCATGCCCACCGTGGGGATTATGGGCAATAACACCCTCATCATCACCAGCCTATAACAGTCCACTGCTGGACATAGGCCTCCCCTAATGAGCGCCATAGATGGCATTATCATTTAGGGGTTAATGCCCATAATCCCCACGATTATGGGCATTAACCCCTAAATGATTATGGGCAATAACACCCTAATGGTGAATAATGCCATCTTTGGCGCTCATTAGGGGAGGCTTACAGGTCCAGCAGTGGACTATTATAGGCTGATAATGATGATCCTACTAATATTATAAACGCGAAAGTTTGTAAGTATGGATGGATGTTTGTTACTCTTACACGCAAAAACTAGGTACTAAACGGATTTTGATGAAACTTGGTACACATTTCAGTTCAGTTTATGACACTTTTTATCCCGAAAATCTCTCGGGATCGGGAGTAACGCAGGTGAAACCTAATAAATACATAAATAAATAGTAAGTACCAATATTCAATTTACTGAAAGGAAAAACTCCTTGACACAAGCTTTAAAAGCACCAACTTTTGATTACAGGGCCGAAACAGTGTCCGTTGAAGGCATGATGCAGCGTTCGTTCCGCGAATTCAACCAGATACTGCAAGCTGACAACTACAGGAAACAGCTAGAGCTAGCTGAGAAAGAGTATTCTGAGAAGTGTAGCACACCGCTCGCTTCGCACCTCGCCCCGTTGGCAATCTTCTATGATATTGGTAAGGTAAACATGCGAAATTATCTTATACTGTATATTTATAGTATAGTATACTATACTATAATAAATATTTGGTGTATTAGATACATTAATTATGTACGGCTGCTAGGGAGGGTACAGAGAGACCGAGTTCTGGTGCAAAAATTTAATTAAAATAAATGAAATTATTATTATTATTAACTTATTCTAAATGACTCCATCGATATTAGATTGAAAGTGAGTCGGTGAATTACAAATAACCATACCGCGACACTCATTATAACGAAAACTCGCATCAGCACACATTGTCTCCCCGGTGTTACCGCGCCCGGGTGGTCGTAGCGTTACGAAAACTGCATGGATTCTTGGTAAACGGTAACAGCAATAACCAAGTGTTCGTCTCAATGTTGCAATAGTATAACACATTAATAAATAGTAAGTACCAATATTCATGTTACTGTCAGGAAAACCTCCTTGTGGTAATATTTGTTTTTATTGAAAACACTTACATCTATTCTTACAGTACAAAATGCAAATGTCAATAAGCATAATACACACAGACCAATGGTAGGTAAGTTAATAAATAAATAATGCTGGACAATCCACTCAACATCTCCTAGCCCGAAGCTAGGCAAAGCTTGTGTACTAAGAGACTGATGTACATAATACAATATATGAAATAGATAGATATTTCTTATCATACATAGAACATGACCAGGCCACCCAGAACAAATATCTGCAGATCATACAAACATTTCCCGAGGCGGGAATCGAACCAGCAACCTCCTGCGTCGCAGGCGGACATTCGCCCACCGCTTCACAGAGGTCGTCATGATATGTACGTTAAGATACACACTTCTATTACGTGGCCCGTTTCATTTCGAACTTGGATGACGCTCTATCGCGTGTCTTGATAAGAATTTATGCTGGTGAGGGATATGTTAGTTAGTATTTTTATTAAATATCATATGATTATAGCATGCAATAGATTTGTTTTATTTTATTTATATTTCGAAGACAGTACATAGTTGTATAAAACAATAAGGCTTTTCTTAGACCAGTAAAGTCTCCACTACAAAATATCTTATTTTACCCTCTAAAAACCAAAACAATCTTCAGCAACGTATTCGAGTATCACATATGTGTCATCTCGCTCCCACTTGTATAAAACATCAATTGTCTCACTTTCTCTTACAGCAATCACCTATATCGAAGTCTTAAACGACATAATGCCGATCCTGCTCGGACAAGCGAAAGTGGCGAAGGAAATGGTTCCAGGGAAGGTTCTAGTGATATCTTCAGGCCCCTATATCAACCAGCTGGCAGTTCTTTTGAATTCCACTGGTAAGTTTTAGTAAGATTCTAAATTGATGATCTTAAATTCCAATATGAATTATTAATTACGAAATGCTATTTTAATATTAACTATTTTATGACAGATAAATTTTTACATCACCTAACTTTATTAATAATTCTTATTCCTTTAAAAATTTTAATTTTTCCATCGTCTCAAAGTACAAGTATAATACCTATCTAGAATACTGTAACATATTATGCATGTTAATCATAATATGTAGAACATCATTGATACAATTTTTAGGGTTTTGCCATCGGTTACAAAACCCTTATGAAATCGCTTTGGGTCTGTTTTGTGTTTTGAATCCTTAATATCTCAGAAACTACTGCAGCTATTGACTTGAAATTTGAAATAATAATAAATTTTGTGCGCCCGCACATATTTATAGAAAAATAAATGAAAATAAATGAAAAATCAAAATGAAGATTTTCCATACAAATTTTGAAATCGAAATTTTAAATGGAACGCACAAAGTCAAAAGTGGTATCAAATGAAAGGTACACGTTTGTAGATTTCAAAATAGTTTTGGAAATTTTGGTAGATTTTATACTTTTTAAAATATTTTGAAAAAGGTCAAAAAAATGACCGTTCCCCCCCCCTTATCTCCGAAGATTGCAGAGCGATCGACGTGATATGTACCAAGTGTTTGTAGATATGGATCTATATTTTACAGGAAAAATATAGAGAAGTCTGTAAAAATAATAGTTTTTGAAATATGGTCAAAAAAGGGCGGGAAAAATTTCTGAAGGGCTGACTACCCCACCGAGTTGGGTATCAAATGAAAGGTATTAGCTTGTACATTCCAATACAGTTTTTGAAATTTCGATAAGTTTTATACTTTTCGAAATATTTTGAAAAAGGTCGAAAATTTGACCGGTACCCCCCCCTTATCTCCGAAGATTGCAGAGCGATCGATGTGATATGTACCAAGTGTTTGTAGATATGGATCTATATTTTACAGGAAAAATATAGAGAAGTCTGTAAAAATAATACTTTTTGAAATAAGGTCAAAAAAGGGCGGGAAAATTTTCTAAAGGGGTGACTACCCCACCGAGTTGGGTATCAAATGAAAGGTATTGGTTTGTACATTCCAATACAGTTTTTGAAATTTCGATAAGTTTTATACTTTTCGAAATATTTTGAAAAAGGTCGAAAAATTGACCATTCCCCCCCCCCCCCCCCTTATCTCCGAAGATTACAGAGTGATTGATGTAAAATGTACTAAGCGTTTGTAGATATAGATCTATATTTTACAGGAAAAATATAGAGAAGTCTGTAAATATAATACTTTTTGAAATATGGTCAAAAAACTAATTTTCATACAATGGGGGCTATTTCATTGAGAGTAATATCAAATCAAAGGTATGGATTTCGACAATTCAAAGCAGGTTTTGAAAATCGTCTAAATTTCATACTTAGTGAAATAGGTTGAAAAAAGCCGAAAAAAAATTGTAGGTACCAACCCACTTACCTACCCACTAATCTCTGTAGTAACTGTAATAGGAGTATCCTAGATAATCCACACAGTATCATTTACCCACAAGCTAAGCAAAGCTTGTGTTATTGGTATTACTACGATAGCTGTTATACTTAATAAAGTATAAGTATCACATTTAGATGATTTATTTTTGTGTACAGAAAAGGACTAGAACACCCGAACAAATAATCTGAAGATCCTACAAATATTTGTCCCGAGGCAGGAATCAAACCTCAACCTCCTGCGTTGTAAGCCCACCGCGCGAAGAGGTTGTCATATACGTACCAACCTAAACGACAAAAGTTCAAAACCCTCGGCGCGCGAGTTACACTCGCACTTGTCGTACTTGTTTTATTTATATTTAACCTATGTACATTGTGTCCAAGAAATAAAACTATGTTTATCCAATAAGTAAATTTGTGAGTCACGCAGAAAAATGTGCGTGAGTCATTAGACTCGCTGGCGGATCTGATTTCTGGCGCGTGATGTCGTCCTAATTCGTTCATAACAATTTTGCGTGTATAGAAAGAGAAGACGAAATTTCCTTTTTTTTTCTTCTATTATCAAACGTTCCGTTTTCCAGGACCCCGCCAAACGCCCTATAAAGTCCTAGTCCTCAATACAGTGGAAACAGACACGAACAAATACAACTTTGATATGGAGGACAACTGGTACAGAATGCTTGGATTCTCAGCTATGTACGACTATACCGGCACGGATCTCGGTACTTTGGAGCATAGCATCATAACGATAGCGCCTAAGCATATTGATGCGATCACGAAAATGACGCTCAAGATTGATGAGAAGTTGATTATACAGGATGTGGATAAAAGGTCGATGCCAAGGTGAGTTTATGAAGGAACTAAGAGAATATGCATTCGAATTATTCAACTTATTTATGTAATGTAATGATTGTATGCAAATAGAAAAGTATATACATAGATTCAACATCAACATCACCAGCCTATATAGTCCACTGCTGGACATCGGCCTCCCCTAATGAGCGCCATAGATGGCATCATTATGTGGGGGTTATTGCCCATAATCCCCACGCTGGGCATGCGGGTTGGGGATCGCAGTTCGGTGTAGTTGTTCTGCAGAAGGCGCTGCTGCCCGCCCCCCGGTGTGTTTCCCTTAGTCGCCTCTTACGACACCCACGGGAAGAGTTGGGGTTTCTATGCCGGCACCACACGGTAAATATATACATTAGTATATACATAGATTAATCGAGTACAATAGATAAGAAGTTGGTTATACAGTTGATTATAAAGTTCATAAAGGAACAAAGCTTCGAATAAATTCAATTTATTTAAGTCTTTAATATCAAATAGCGAGATTGTATCTAGAGGTATAAGCACGAAATTTCAAATATTTACAAAAAATACTTTGAACATGAATTATATATCAACCCTTAAAAACCCGAGTTCTTTGATTTGTGATTCTACCATAAATGTCCTCAAAACGTGATAAAGGCAACTTATCTCATGTAACTTTATGAATAGAGCTGTCATCAAGAATTCAAACACAAATCTAATCTTTTATAAATAAATAATGCCGGACAATCCACACTGCATCATATAGCCCCAAGCTAAGCAGAGCTCGTGTACTAGATGACTGATAAACATAATACAATATTATTACATACATAGATATTTTTATTACACATAAGAAAACGATGATAAGAAATTGTCAGGAACTCAAACAAGAATCTAAGCAAATCGGTTCCTACATTTTAATCTTTCCATTCAAGGTTCAAAGACGCACCAGTCGGATCAACCTGCGCAAGCGCTGTACAAGAACTCTCTCGACTGTCGCACGCAGTCAGGACTGGCGCGACAACGCTGGAAAAGATCGTGCTAACCCAGTCCCTCTCTATAACTACGGGGGAGATTCTGCAGACGTTGGATAAGATGAACCAGTGCATAGTAAGTGGATTCTCATACTAAGGTACCTTTCTTATATACCATACATAAAAGCTTGGCTCAAGAATTCTGTTGAATTCCTGCTACAAGCAATCGTCCAAATCCTGGAGAAACTTCTCGGGCGTGAGTCACTCAATATTGCTGATAAGAGCCTTCGATAAACGGTTCATCAACCTTGCGCTAAGTAGAAGCAACCTTCGCATTATTATAAGAGCCCTAACTGGGCACTGTCGCCTTAGTAATCACATGTTCACTGGGCTTCAAAAGTTAGAGAGTTCTATAAAAGACCAATAAAAAGACAAATGGCTACTAAGGCCCCGCTGGCACTCTTTGGGTACAAAAAGAAACTCACATTTCCTTTTCACTAGATATTTTAAACTGTTACTTCTTTACAGAGAGAATTAAACGCCCAAAAGAAATCAACGGACATAGCAAACTTCAAATCCGAATTCGCGACTGTGTACGAACGCAAGCAGACCGAGAGGAAAAGAGACAAATACAAGCGTCTCCTCTCATTCGAGAATCTCGCTCTATACCCCGACTATCAGAGTAGATTACTGGTTCTACGGGAGTTGAACTATATTGATGACAAGGATGGCGTTATATTGAAAGGTAAATAAATCTTCTAAATACATATAACTCAAGACTGATTGACTGACATAGTGATCTATCAACGCACAGCCCAAACGGACGGATCGGGATGAAATTTGGCATGTAGGTAGATGTTTGTTTGTATGAAACTTTGTCAATTTTAAACCGATCGGGCTGAGACTTCGCATGCATAATAAACAAAATAATGATGGACAAGAAGTAAAAAATCTAGTCAAAATGGAACAATATTAAGTTCGCTCTTGGCGATGTCCAGCTGTGGTCTTACATGATGAAGAACCTTGAGATACTTTAAACCTACTAAAAACTAATCGTTTCCGTTTCCTCTCATTCCAGGTAGAGTAGCCTGCGGCATGGCAACCAACGAGCTCATCATAACCGAGCTAGTCTTCCGTAACGTTTTCACTGAAAAGGATCCCGCGGAAATCGCAGCGCTCCTCAGCTGTTTCGTGTTCCAAGCGAAGACTAGAGACGATGGCAACCAACTGCCGGATAACTTGGCTGACGGTGTGCGTGCTATCGAGCAGATTGAGTCCGAGCTGGGGAATATTGAGGCTAAGTTTATGGTAAGTTTCATTTGAAGACGGTTTATGCGAAGACTAGAAAATACGGCAACCAACTGCCGGGTAACTTGGCTGACGGTGTGCGTGCTATAGAGCAGATTGAGTCCGAGTTGGGGAATATTGAGGCTAGGTTTATGGTGAGTTTCATTTGAAGACGGTTTATGCGAAGACTAGAAAATACGGCAACCAACTGCCGGGTAACTTGGCTGACGGTGTGCGTGCTATAGAGCAGATTGAGTCCGAGCTGGGGAATATTGAGGCTAAGTTTATGGTGAGTTTCATTTGAAGACGGTTTATGCGAAGACTAGAAAATACGGCAACCAACTCCCGGGTAACTTGGCTGACGGTGTGCGTGCTATAGAGCAGATTGAGTCCGAGTTGGGGAATATTGAGGCTAAGTTTATGGTAAGTGTCATTTGAAGAAGGTTCAAGCGAAGACTAGAGAGGATGGCAAACAACTACCGGATAACTTGGCTGACGGTGTGCATGCTATAGAGCAGATTGAGTCTGAGCTGGGGAATATTGAGGCTAAGTTTATAGTGGAACCAGACTTTTATTAATATAGGTATTCATGTGATAGAATGTCACATAGAGTTTGGAACGGTATATCGATTATCGATAGATAAAAGTAACCCGTTACAGTTTAGATTTTTGACAGTGATGTGGGTTTATGTCCGTCGTTGGCGCCCAAAGTGTTATTTACGTTAAAAGGACATGCCACAGCCTTAAAACTTTGTGTTACTTGTGAGTACAAGTAAGCATTACTTTTGTCCGTCCATGTGGACATAGACGACTCCAGAAGGCTGCTATTTTCAACCGTTTTATAGCGAATAATTCGGGAAGTCCTGCATCAGAAAACTTGGACGACGAATAGCAGTGTCTTGGCAACCTAAATTTTGATTAGACGTACATATATCCGTAAAATTTATTAGGTACATTGTTCTATTTTACAGGTCAGCCAATTCGAAGGTCAAGCAGAGCGACTAAACTTCGGTCTAGTACGAGTGGTGTACGAATGGGCGCTTGAGAAGCCGTTCGCTGAGATCATGGAACTGACGGACGTGCAAGAGGGTATCATTGTCAGGTGTATACAGCAGTTGCATGAGGTAAGATGCTTTATATTATAAGTTATAAAATAAATAAATAATTAATTATAACAATTCATTTATTTCAGGCAACATTAGTGATGGAAAATACTTAAAAACTACGGCCCATATAAAATAATGCTGGACCATTCACACAGCGTTATCTAGCCCCAAGCTAAGCAGAGTTTGTGTTATGGGTACTAAATAACTGATATACATAATAGTATACGAATTTATAGATAGATATTTTTTTTTATACATAGAAAACGACCAGAGTACAAGTTGAACAAATATTTGCAGATCGTACATATCTGTCTCGAGGCGGGAATCGAATCGATCAAATCTTCGCAATCTTCCACAATTTTCCGTGATTGACGACGACGTACCACATAAAATCCGCAAGGAAAATGTTAAAATGCAAAATAACACATCAACAATCTGAAATAAACCTCGACTCGACCACACTCGACTTACTTCCAAAAGGCAACAGGCATTGTGTTTCCTGTATGAGCGTAGCACCCACACTAATTTCATAAAATAAGTTACTGTGCATCCACTCGCACGTACAGTGCGCGTCAGAATTAAGTACCCCCCTTGTATGTAAACTATTTTCGACTACTTCTAATTCCCTTGTAACTTTCACAATTTTTCACATGCAAAAATTTATCGCGCCGCCGCGCCGCTCTGGATCGAACTGCCCTTCCATAATACTCAAAGTCTGAAATTCACATTCACATAATTATATATATTGACACATACATTGAGATAGAGGGGGTACTTATATGTGACGCGCACTGTACTTCCGACAGTTCAAAGATGTGTACCGTACTTCAGAGCAAAGAGCACTTATAAATGATAGCAGAACCTAGTTTTGTTAGAATATATCAATACTAGCTGGGTGCCCGCGGTTTTACCCGCGTAACTCCCGATCTTGTGGGATTTTCAGGATAAAAAGTCCATAATGTTATTCCAGGTCATAAACTATCTGTGTAAGTTTCATCAAAATCCGTCTAATTTTTCCGTAAAATAGTAACAAACGTCCTTCCATGCCTACAAACTTTCGCGTTTATAATATTAGTAGGTTTGTTATGAAGAAAGTCTCACTCAATATAATTTATTTCAGTTGCTAGTGGACGTAAAAGACGCAGCCATGCTGATCGGCGATCCGAACCTTCAAGAGAAAATGATGCTAGCCTCCACAGCTATCAAGCGAGATATCGTCTTTGCCGCTAGTCTATACACTACTGGTAAAGATTCAGTAATTATCTGAGCTTTATTATCTTGTAATAAAGCTCTAAATTTCTAACACTGATCTCAATATTGGCCTGGCAGAGCCACTGCACTGCACTGCAGTGGCTCTGTCATAGCTAATTATGATGATTTTTGCTGTTGTTGATATTTGTTTTTGTATATTTTTTAATAAATTGGTAATTTATATAACACATTCTGTTTTATTCATAAACTCCTGCAATGGTACAACAGGTAATTTTAATTGCCATACAAAGAGGCAATGCAGCCAATCTGCAATTGGCTCAATTGTAAATACTATATAGTTATTTAATTGTAATGTTATGAACTTGTGTATCTTTTAGGACGTCATTTAATTAAATTTTCACCACGCTAGAACTAGGAAGTTAATAGTAAGTAAGTAAGTACATAAATTATTGGTCCGTACAATATACGACTGTACATTATTGCCGGCAGGCTGACTGACAGTCTTTCTATTAAGATCTCAGACGAACGAATATATAGACCTGAAATACCTACGTGCATACCTAAAGTTAGTCTGGCACAAAGATGGCGGCCTGCTGTAGAGTTGCGCGTATTTTAACATTGAATATCGATAAGTAAGTAATTGAGTTGCACGGAGTTGAATTCTAAATTTTCGAATATTAGTAAGTAGAAGAATAAGTACCTATCTTTAAGCTCTGTTCAGTTTTATTTAAGTTTCTATACCTTGGTGATCCGTAACGGCCGTAACGGGTCATTAGCATTATATTACCCTCCGTCCTATCGTCTAAAAACGGGATACTACAATAGATTTCATCAAGTTCAATAAAAAACGCTATTTACTACGTATAGTACAGCTCAATTCAGTTAATATTAACACTACAACTTCCCCAAGCTTTGGCTGGCACTCAATTCAATGAATATCCTCTATATTCAGTACTAATACTAATATGTTCATATAAGACAATTATTTAGGTTGCCGCGCTCGGCCCAAGGTAAGTTTCGTGTGGACTGCCAGTTTCTGCAGCTTGTACCTTGATGGCGTGTGTGGAAGAGTCTTAGACAATCACTGACCTATCAAGCCCATTCCATCAAAAACTGACCTTTTTTGTAAAAACGTTGGTTTTTGCTGGAGTCGACGACGCCGGAAAGTTAAATCAATCATTTTCGAACACAAGGTCACTGACCTTTATTGTAAAAACGTTAGTTTAAGCTGGAGTATACAGGTAAGTTAAATAAATCAGTTTCAAATACAAAGTTAGACCTTTTTGTATTTTTGGAATTCTATGTGTCGGGGTATTTCTTCATGTTTTTTTTTATTGCATCGCGATCGCGATAGCTCCTGCGCTGCGGGAAGTGCAGTGCAGCCTCTCCGCCATTGCGTAACAAGGGACAGGCACACTGTGCCTGTCCCTTGTTACGGCTGGCGGAGGGTGCACTCCCTTCGCGCCTCCGGCTTATTATATACCTACACTCTAGGGGCTCCACGCACAAGACCACGTGGAGTCGGGGAACTCTGTGTCGGATCCGCCACTCAAATTGAATCTAATCAACTCTTCCCGGAATGCTCTGTAAAGTTTTTATATTGTTTCTGCATCCATATTTAACGACACACTTTGACCTCTAGCACCGAGGTCATTGAACTTTGGGGTCAAACCGCTGAACCAAAGTTGCACCCCTAGTGACCCTCTTAACGATGCCACAAGAAAAAACATTTGTTATAATATGCCTAAAAACATCTTTCGAAATTTTTCTAAGTCTTTCGCCTTGAAACTGAACGACATACTTTGACCTCTAGCGCCGAGGTCATTGAACTTTGGGGTGGATCACCTGAACCAAAGTTGCACCCATAGTGACCCTATTTACGTAGCCAAAAAAAATACATGTTATATATACATAAAAAAATTCGTCGAAAATTTTCTAAGTCCTGCGTCCCGTAAACTCCACCCCAACCAAAAATTCTGTCCCTGGCACTACACCTTTGAATCTTGGTTAGCTTGGTTCAAAGTTGCTGACGCTGCTGTAAAGGATTTACTTATATTTTTGTGTTATTGGTACTGCGTCGATGAAATAATTCGTTATCGATAATCGATGTTTTGAAAATACCGAACCCTAACTCTATTTACTATGACGAATAATTTTCTCCTAAAATCACATAATATTCATAGTAAAACATTGAATGAATAAAGAAAAGCAAGCGGATCTTTATAAACTTTCCCACAAACAGCAAAATGTTTGAAAATAATAGAAAATGTAAGAAATTTTGAATGAATTCGGTACCTTTCCCATGCAACGTTATATTTTGATGTTTTTTGTTGATTTTCATGCGACAGCCAAACACTCTGCACATACACTTATAAAATACATTATTCTTCAAGTTTGCACACTATAAAAAAGCATAATTATCGCCTATTAACTCTAAATTTCCTTCATTTTCGAATAAAAACAAGTCCGGATGACAACTGATGTACTTGTTGTTGACTGCGATTAAACATGGCGACCGGCCACAGGGGTTGAGGGGTGAGGTATTTTGTGACGTCACCAAAACAATGTTGCCATTTTCAGTCATGATCAAACTGCTGTTGTCCTTTTTTACTCATGATTATCTTCATTAGTCAAAAAGAGATGCCGATATGTAAGTAACTCTGCTGTCGAAATACATCACACTTCTATAACTAACTGTTCGTAACAAGTTCGTATAGATGTTAATGCCAGATCTATATTCCTCTATAATCTAAGATTAAGATGTAGGAGCTCAGTTAGGAGGCTGGCTTGACGTCTGTGCTTTCAACATGCATGACGCTTGCTATTCTTTGATCATGACAATGACATAGAAGTTCAATGTCAACTATTTATAATTTGTCAATGTCAAATTTGGGTTTTATTTGGATGATGCTATATTTTTTGATTCGATATTTTCATTGCGTAGGTACTTCAATGACTTGTGTAAATTCAATGTTGAATTAATTTCAAGCTGTATTAAATTAAGCTAGGCCTTGTGATAAAAACTTAGTTTTCCGCTGCCAAGCGGTACCTCCTTAGTGCAATTAACAAAAGGCAGGCCGCTCTGATGAGGCCGCCAAGATACAAGACTGTGAAATAAACTTGAAAAAGACCAAAAAACAATCAAGATGTTGCAAGACGACGAATTTGAGGAGGAAATGATGACCCCAGAGCGTATAGCTGCTCTGGGGTTCAAGCCCCAAAGCGAGCTGGTGATGAACCATCTCTTGCCATATGCTGCTGAGTTGGACACAGAATCAAATACATTCCTGAAGGAGGTAAAGACTAACCTTGCCCAGGCTGTTATGTTTCGTGAAATGAAACCAGGCTGTGGTGTGTGGTCCTCCAGACTCATGAGGTTTGTAGTACCTAATTATAGTAATCCTACCTTGCTTATTGTATCCTACTTCCTTCTTGCTTATCCTGAATGGTACAGAAATCCATCATACCTTAAATTGTTATCATTGAAATGACTACATCATATAACTTTATGTTGGTAAAAGTAAAGGGAAGTATTTTATGAAATCTGAGCTTAGCATCAAATTTTCATAGTTTCCAAACTTGCTCCCATACATTTTCCTCAAGAATCCCAGGTAAATATTACTAACTTCCTTTTCTATATTTAGATCAATACCAAAAAGTTTATGGTTCAGCTCTAACCTTTGGCAACTGTATACAAGTTTTAAATATGCTGGCGGTTACCCAGGACTTCCTAATTGCATATGACCTTTCAGCTTCTATGGCATTCACACAATAATGCATGCATTGTGATGTTACCATTATTTTTTAAATTAAATAATACAATACAACACAAGAATGCCTTATTGTACACCTGAAAAATAACATTATACACAACACAAGTACAAAGAGGTGTTAAAGAGATCTCTTTTAGGCAAAAATTCCTATTATACAAGCCATGATTTAACTGATTCGCTGACTCATCAATTGCATGCAAAAATATGCCCATGCAGGTCTTACTCAACTGAGTAAGTTCATTTAATACCTGTTCTAAACAGGCAATGAATTATTGTTATTGTATGATTTACAGTTCATTAAGAGACTAGAAAATAAATCTTGCAAGCTCATTTATCAGGATTTGGCACACTTTGGGTCTTTGTCCATTGATTTTTATGTGTTTGATTTATGCAAGTCAAGAATGACCATGCAACTAAAATAACTCTTAATTTTTATTGTTTGCTTATGACACCACTGGTTGAAGACACCACACCATTGAAGTTGCAAACAAAATACAACATAATGGTTAAAAAGCAAGTGTGGAAAATCTGATATTTATTAACTCTTTGAAATCGGACTAGGGCATAATGTATGGTCCATTGAAATTGAACTGTGCCATATGTCCCACTTTAACAGATTTAGGGACTGGGTAGTCAACGTGACGAAATGTTAAAGGGTTGAAAAGACCTAGTGTCAAAATGTACATACCAATAATGGTCATATTGTTTTAGTGACAAATGGTACACATCTCAAAATGCAAGTATAACAAAAGGTGCGATAGTCAGAACGTTCGATTGATATATCGTGTTTAGGTCTAAATGAATATCTGTCAAAAAGTCCAATGTTCTAGATAAGTTATCCTATTACTTTAAATGAGCTATTCTTATTACGTAATTCGTTTCTCAAGAACGGATATGTTCCGCTTTTCAAAATTATCTACATAGGTGTCATCTAAAATAATAAAACATCAAGTGCGAGTCAGACTCCCGAAACGAGGGTTCTTAAACCTTTCTGGGTTCTTTTAATGTTTCTTCACAAACACCTATAATTATTCTAGGTTATTGGAAACTAGGTACCTATAGAATTTTGGTCCAGGCGATATTTTATTGTGAATAAACTACCAATTACGATTTTCAGATATTTCCCTTTACTTCTGCTACAAGAAAATTTTCTATATCAAAAGGCATTTGCGTGCATACAAACAAAATATATACACACATACAAATATATAATAAATATACATACATACAAACAAACAATCAAAATCTTTCCTCTTTATAATATTAGTATAGATGAAGACATAACACTTGTTGGAACCAAACACATTTTAACTCCTCCATGCAGGTTCATATTTTTGCCGCATAGACAGCCGGTCCGAATAGACATTTTGACAACTGCACATTCCATGCACGATTTGACGTTCTTACTTTTTGCCGCATAGACAACCGATCCCTATGGACATTTTGACACCTGCACATTCAAACCTTTTAACATTTTGTCACGTTGACTACTTGACGTTCATACTTTTGGTCACATAGACCACCGATCCATATAGACATTTTGACCCCTGCACATTTCAACCCTTTAACATTTTATCACGTTGACTACCCAGTCCCTAAATCCTTTAACATAACAAAACATTGTTTTGTGCTCGATATATTGTTGGTGACAGAAGATTAAATTTAAAATTTTAGTAAGCTTCTAAAATTATTAGGATAGGAACCTATGTTTGGTCTGAGATTCAAAAAATAGTATCATACTCAAATTGTCACCATCAAATTGTTCACTTTTTGCCTCTGATCTTTTGTCCTTTCCTCCGATGATAATGGTATTGTTGCCCAAATATTTACTACTACTATATATACTATTCTATAATCTATTTCTAATATTTTTATACAAAAAATATCTAAAATCCCAAACTAAAGCTTGATGATGGGTGAAAGGGGCTTGATGATGCCGTGTGAATTATCCAGCATTTATTTCTTGTTCTCTGGGGCACCCGGACTCAAGTTACCATGTTTAATTTACAGATACATCAGACTGTATGGGCTAAAGTTCAGCAAGGAAGATCACATTGCTTTCATAAAGCTGGCATATGAACTTATCCTTATACCTGATCTAGAACCTACAAAAATCCACAAATTTGGCACTATGTTTGTCATGCTGGCAAAGTAAGTATCTAAAGTTTAGCCTGTATATTTATTCTATTGTTCATATCTACTCAAGATAATTATAATTTTTATGATCTTTAGATTTTATTGTTGAAAATGTATGTGTTTCTAAGCTAAATTAACTTTTCGAAGACCACTTGTCTTCGAAAAGTTAATTGGGTATTACACTAAAGTTGATGTCATTCACAGTAGTATTTACTAGCTATAATTTGTCTCAAATTTTGTCAAATTAATGTCATTTTTTTCCCGGAACTCTTCTAATTTAACCTAGGAGGAGGGTGTTGTCATCTGCAAGAGTTTTAAAACTTCTGCAGGTGGCATCATTTTCAATTTTTATCCTGTAACCATTGTTTTATGTTCCATAATAAACCATTTTAATACATTATATTCCAATGTTAATAGAGCAGCATATTTTCTGATTATATTTTGGTGAATTCCAGCCTAAGTAACTGATTAGCACTGAAAACTCTCATAGAAAATTAAATGATTTTTGTATTCTGATGTTTTCCAGGAAGCGAAACTTGATTTCTCCCAAAGAGCTTACACTACCATGGCGCCCACTGTTCGAATTGGGGTTAAAATTGTTCAATAGCAATGCAACTGATATTGGAATGTATCACTATCTTTCGTAAGTAAATATAACCCAAAGAACAATGGCAGAATTTGGTCTGGACTTTTTTTTGCGTCCATGGATCTGATGTATATGAATCAAATTTAATAAATTTTCTACGATTTTTCAATTATTCACTCCTTCTCGTAAAGGCCGGAGTTATTTTATGATATATAAAAGCTTATCAAATGATATTCGAATTAGGTACATTCGAAATGTTACCATTTTATTAGTGGTGCGGGTACAATTATTGAATGCAATGTATCATTTGTCTTTGATTTGTCTTTGATTTGTCTTTGATAGTGTCATGTTGTCAGCGGTTGTCTGTCAAGACGCCATAGAATCTAGAACGTAGTGGTTTTATTCTCTGACAGAATCCTTCCGAGACTTCGGCGTTTTTCATCTCTGCTGTGTTTTGTGTTTATATTTTGGTTTTCTATTTATTTTTACCCGAATTACGGAAGCCACAGGCGACGTATGTAACACCCGAACTGGACTGTTTATGGACTGATTGATACTGCCCTGTGTCTGGCTAGTGCGTGCCCTTAGGACTCCGATATTGTTGTTTTGGGTGTTCTGGGCATTTTCTATGTAAAATAAAAAAATATCTATTAATGTAGGTATACCTATATATATTGTTTTAAGTAGGTACCTATATAAGTTATCTAGTAGGAACTCATAACATAACACAACCTTTGCTTAGCTTCGGGCTAGATGATGCTGTGTGGATTGTCTAACATTATTTATAATTGATTGATGATTTCAATCTGCGATGTTTTATAGACAAATATTGTTTGACGTTCATTCATAACCAAAAAATTCAAACACTGAAATCTTTTTTTTCCGGCTTTCCCCAAAGAAAATAGTCTCATTTATAGATTCTGGAGCTAACGCCAAATCTTTTAACATTTTTTTCATTACGGGACGCTTCAATTTGATCCCAGACAATTCTTAGTATGGAGACCTGCCATTGTTCTTTATGCAGATTTAGAAATCTGCAAAATATGGAATACATTTAGCATTGCACCAATATTTTATAATAAATAGACATCTATTGTTTGTCAAACAGCAATACTTGAATAACAGAGCTTAAAATGCTATAAGAATGCACAATTAGTAATTCTACACAAGCATTTTATATATTTAGATTTCATAGAAAATGTATCTATCCTTGCTTTTATAAGAATCATTATTTAATGTTGTTATAATTAATAAATCTTTGAGCTTTAATCCTCATACTACAACTTCATATTTCACGTTTTATGAAACCAGATCATTTCATGTCAATGATTCGTAAATTCTATATCCAGGCCAAAAAACGCTGGTAAACAAGACGATATTCTCCAAGTGATTCGCAAATTCATATCTGGATCAGGTCTTGATGACGCCCTGAACTATTTTGGCTTCGCTGAGGACGATAAAACACCCACGTAAAAAGAGATATTCTTGGGTTATGCTTTGTTTGCATACACAGGTGGCAGATGGATTGGGTTCATTCATCAACCTTACCTACTGACTGAGAAAATTTAATGAGAGGCAATTGTTATGTGCGATCGATTAATGGTGGGTACAGACTAAGCGAACGCGAGCGAGCGAACGCTACGAGTCTTATTCGACGATCGGTACCGAACGTTCAAATGCTTTCTTTGTTGTGTCCGTCCAAACGGACGGATGCAAAACCGCGGGCGGAGCACGACCGAATGCGAACGAAGGCTCTCGTTTGGGCTCGTTTGCTTTCGCCATTACGTCCACAATGGTTCGTTCGAGTTCGATTGTTAGCCTTCGCTCGCTCTCGTTCGCTTGGTCTGTACCCACCATAAGATTGCGCGAGATATTCATATTTTTGTTCTTAATCTTTGCTGAATTCTAGTAAACCTTTTTAAATGAAGCCGTGTTAAAACCGTAAGAAACATCGATTCAGTGATGCAGCAATTTGGGATTTTGTTGATTTTCATTTATTGGTTTATGATTTGCGGCAAACTATTTTCCGCTAGTTTAATCCTTGTAGCATAAAATTAAAACGGCAAAATATTTGATTCTACTGCGGAATGAAAATTGTTCTTTCTGAAAAGATGATTCAATATTCTTTGTTTGATGCCGACTCGAAGACATTTACACCGTCCAGTTTGTTGTATCACGATGAGTCACGGCTTTTTCCTAAGGCGCATATACATCCAGTATTTAAAACCTAAATTAATTTATCAGAATTCAACAAATAGTTTTTGAGACCTATTTTGATAAGCTCAAATTATCAGCTGTCTCAAAACAGTCAGTAGTTATAGCCAAAATATCAGTGTTTTAATGTTACTATATCATGTCATGACTCATAAGTCATGACATAGTTGTTTTGTCTTGACAAAATATACCTTGGTACAAATATGTATCCGAAATGTAAATAACGGTCAGGGATGGATATGGTCCAAAATTCATGAATTTGGTAGCTTTAAGTAAATTGTATTCTAATCATCTTCGCTTTAATTCATGGTGAATCAGCCACTGCGTAGCCAGGTGACAGGGATGTGCATGTGGTGGATATTAAACTTCTTCATAAACTAAAAAGAGTTTTTATTTCAGATCACTGGAGTGTTCGTTCGTGTCTATAGTGAAATGCGCACGCCCGTAAGTTGAAATCTCATTTCTGGATGTAAAGATGACCGCAGTCCCTATTATCCCTGTTACTTCCCGTCCAACCATGCAGTCGCTTGGGTTCTGATCGTTAGATTATGTTACCGCGCGATAGCATATTTGTTACCGCGCGATAGCATATGTTACCGCGCTATAGCTTATGTTACCCCTCTGTAGCTTTTGCGAATGGAAAAGTTTAAAAAAAAAGGAAACGGTAACTTAAGGCCCCGGGACGGGTGAATTTCTAGGTACCTGCCACAATTTCTTTTAAACATACTTTTCTGAAATTAAATAAATTTTTTTATCAAAGAAGACATGTTCCCTTTATTTTTAGATAAGTATTTAAAAAAAAGCTATATAATCATAAGCTTTTTTGAAAATACTTACTTATCAACAAAAATAAAAAGAAATTGTGTATTCTTTGAAAAAATGCAATTTGGTACAATTTAATTTCAGTATAGTATTTTGAATAAAACTTGTGGTTGCCAGATTTTATATGTTATCTATAGTGTGGTCATATTATTCAAACGAAATTCAGAAACACTAGAAGCTTAACACTACTCACGACGCACATAGGTAGTCCAAATGACGCGCCCGCGTAGACTGAGCAGTGAATACTCTAAATAATAATAATAATTCATTTATTCCAGCCAACATTAGTCTATTACAAGATGGAAAATACTTAAAAACTACGGCCCATATAAACCTTAATCTAACATACATAAAATAAACCTAATACCTAACACTTAACGTTGGCGACGTGTGTAACGCAATAAGTGCTGCGACCGGTAATACTCCGCGAAAACTTAAAGCATTCGTAATTTTCCAGATACTTCGAACTATCAGCTACAAAAGAGATACTCGAAGAGGTGATGCCGCACATAAACCCGTGGTCTACGGAAGTGTACATGATCGGTCAGCTGACCATGTTTCTACCAGTGGCGCTGCCGGCGAAGTACGCGGAATACGGACACAAGCTATGGTTCGACGCGTTGATGGAGCTGTGGGATACTTGTTATAACGCGCCGTGTGGTGCTTATGTGAGTATATATGCAATACAATACAATACAATACAAATACACTTTATTGCACACCAAAATAGGTAACAGTACAGAAAAACATGAAAACAAAACAGTAGTACAACGGGCGGCCTTATCGCTAAAAGCGATCTCTTCCAGGCAACCTTTGGATGGACATGTATCTATTGTACAGGTATATCTATGCTAGTAGATTCAGGTTTAAATACTAACGTGAACAAAAAATCAAATTTATCACTATATATCCTAGTTTTACTTCTATAATTTGTATTTTGTAACGTGTCCAAAAGACCTGTAAGATCTAAAGGAAATAAAGCACTGATATTTAATATCCATATTTTTTTAGGTTTGCTATTAAAAAGTATTTATAATTAAAGACGGGTATTAAATTTGGGATCGGTAGTTTTCATACCAATCCAAAACTTTTACGAAAATTTTATTATAACCTATTTTAGTCAGGGATAATGAAAACATCCGTTAGATTTATTCATGTGAAAGAATTTCAAATCAGACCACTAGTTTTGGAGCCTAATCAATCCAAACATGAAGATATACCGATCTATCGTCCTTCCATTTTTTAAGTTTTAATAATATGTTAAATTAATTTCTTAAAACCAGGAACTGATCCTAGTCTTCGCTGGTCTTGCGAAGCGGAACCCTGGTGCGGTGGATTGGAGCCCGTACGCACCCAAAATGTTCTCGAAGTTTCTCAGCTCGCTACACCTGCCTGTAAGCTACAAAGATATGCATGTGCAATCCAAACACAGTGGAATTGGTATGTTGGTTTCAATCTGAAATACTTGATTTGACAAATACCGCTTTAATAATAATAAGCCATTGGATCCCATTTCTTAAATTTTAAGTCTATAAAATTTAAAATTATAATAATAAATAATAAGGTACTTATTGCATGCATTAATTTAATCGAATTAATCTTTAATTTTCTTTTTGGGATGTCCATTTATTAACGTAGGCCGCCTCCATTCATTCCTGTCCTAAGCCAGCCGTGTCCAGGTAGCGCCGGCGATGGTTACGATGTCGTCGAATAACGCTTTTCTACGCTCTACATTTATGAAGTAGCGAACGAAGGAATCACGGACATTTATTCAAAAAAAGCATCCGACAAATTTCAATCTGAAATACTTGATTTGAAAACAAGTAACGTTTAACTACGCTCTATATTTATGAAGTAGCAAATTATGGAATCACGGACATTTATTCAAAAAAGCATGCGACGAATTTCAATCAGAAATACTTGATTTTAAAACGAATAACGCTTTTCTACGCTCTGAAGTAGCGAAATTTACTAAGAATCTCCAACACTTATTCCAAAAAGCATGCGACAAAAATCCTAGATAATGTACAGATCCATAAAAATTATAACTAGTTCCTTTGTATTATTATAGAGTTATTGCTGTATTATTGCATGCTAGACCCTAGCCAGACGTGAGCACATTATTTGTTTTTATTCCATATTTATTCATATCAGTTATGTCATGTTTGATGCAAACAAATATCTCAATCTTTAAATCTCTACGTAATACAAATACTTGACAAAAATTCAACTTCTTTTACAGACGTCAAATACTTAGCATCCTGGATAGTATGGTCCATAAACCCAGACGGAGTGATTCTGAAGCATCTACAGTGTTTCCTGGACGCTATAGAGAGCTACCTTCACAGCGCCAACTCAGGCCGCTGGTCGTACAGACTGAGGGACTTCTTAAGGAAGATCTCGAGGGAATTCTTGAACAGGTTAATTGCAACTGAATTTATAAGCCGAATTTAAGAAACAAATCTAAAGACTGAATGGGCTGAAATTGCTTGAATTTGAACAGCTGCGCCGTACAAAAAGCCTGTTTGTATTCATTATGAATGTAAGCGGGTTAACTACGAACCACTTTGACACTAGTATTTTGTGTTATAAATAACATACACAACTATTTTGTGTTGTAAGTAAAAACCTGTTTGTATTGTTTTTCTTTCTTTATAAATTATAATAAAGTATTATCTAGCTAGAATATTAGGACCTGGAATAACAATAAAAAAATAGTGCGAAGCCCTGGACAGAAGCTAGTTCTTATAGTAAAAATAAGATTGTATCGATAAAAATAATATTAGGGTAAACTGCATAAATGCGTTTCATTATTACAGAGTTCTGCGTGAACGTAGAAAGAAGAGCAAAATCAGCTGGGAAAACAAAATACCCGAGTCATACAAGCTGCGCGATCAAGACATAACCGAATTCGTCGAAATAGTTCTGAGACCGACGCTACAAGCTGTGTACAACCGCTCCGGAGCAGACATCTCTATCGCATTGCAGAATCTAGCAACACTGAGGCCAGCAATAGTCATACCGCCTTTGATCGAAGGCCTGAGGAACTCTCTAACGTCCTTAACCGAACCACATAAGGTCACTGTTGGCATGGCAGCAGTGGCGTCCGTAGCCAGACCATTGTTAAGAGGACCCGACGCAGGCTACCCTGAAGGCCCAACGCATGTAGTACCCCTCCTTATGGCGGTACTGCCCGGCCTAGATCCGAATGACATCAAAAAGACACTAGTAAGCCTCCATTTCGTACTGATATTCGCGTGGATGGTCCCCTTTGTGGACTGTAGCTCTGCTCACAATCACTGGAGCGACTTGACTGAGGAGGAACTTCTGACTTGCGAGTCTACCGCTCAATTCGAAGACTTCGTCCTAGTATTCCTTGACAGACTGTTCGTGATAATAGAGTCCAGCGTCTTGGAGAATGTAAGACTGGACACGAAAGATCTCGAAGTATTCCGCAGCAAAACAGACGCGATAGTGGAAACTGCGATATCGTCTGCCTCGACGGCTATATTGATGCAATCGTCGCCGAAGATTTTTAAAGAAGCGCTGCGGAAATTCAAGGCTTTCGCCACTGAATCTACGTTCGAAACCAACGTATCTGGGAGTATGGTGGGAGTGCTTCTAAGAGTGTTTGCTAGAGTCGACGCGGAGGCGACTTTGGCCGCGTTCTTGCCGTTGCTATGTCAAGAATTGCAGGAGCTTTTGACAGACGAAGCTCTGAAGGACGACAATCCTTCACGGGATATTCTATACAGGCTCGTCTTGCTCGGTTATGTTGTCGAATGCGATGGTACAGCACTACTCGCTTACATTCCTCATGTCCTCCCCGTTTTAGACAAAGCTTTGAAACTGAGCAATAAAACGACACAAACGCGAGCTTGCGAAGTACTCGCTAACATACTGCACTATTTCTCGCTAATGGACGTCAAGGAATGGCGAAGCTCGGCTAAAGACTACTCGGAGGCGCCGGAAAAATGGCTGCCGATCAGAGAGTGGGGCAAAGGACCCTCGTTGAAAGAGGCCAATCTAAAATGGCATATTCCCAGTGCGGAGGAGGCTGAATGCGTTCAAATGCTAACCAATAGATACCTGAAGCCGGCTATTGAGAAACTAAGCGCGTGGTCAAAGGGTGATATAACTTTGAACCACCAAGAAATGCTGCGAACTTTGAGTATAATAAATGCGTCATTGACGTGCACGCTTTTCTTCCCGGTTCCAAATGAAAAGCCGAAATCACTGTAAGTACATTTTACTAAGGCTTTTTGAATTACAAAAAAAAAATATAATTATGGTAAACATTCCACTCTGCATCATCTAGCCACAAGTTAGCGGGAATCGAACCCGCAACCTCTAACGTTACAGGCGTATCTTCGCTCACCGCGCTCTATAAGAGTCGTCATCTCTATTAGTACTTCTACTAATTTACACTTGCATTTTTTTATTGTAACAAGCTACAGAACAGCCAAATAGTTTGTGTTGTTTGGAAGAGTAAAATTACTAAGGTACTTGAATATGCGCATCGTATTACTCCTTTATCTGACCCTGGCGGTCGCGGCATTAAATCAATCAGCAAACCCGTCGTTGTAAGAGCCGCTATACGATCCTTCTAGAGGAAGTGCTGATCGAAAAAGCAAGTGCTTTATTAACAACGCAATTAAGTCTAAAACTCTCTGATTATTTCCAGCATAGATTCCTTAGTACCAGCGACAACACTACCGTTCAGTACGGGGGTGAAACACGTGGTTACGATCGACGGAGAGAACGTTAGATGCGTGCTGGTCCGTCTAATGACGGCGGTGCAAGCGCGCATGTTGGCGGATAAGTCGGACGATACGAAGTGCTTTGAAGCACTCATTCAGGTAACTTATCACATTATTTGCGTACTAATGGCACTGGATTAATACTAGTAATAAACAGGTGGTTACGATCGAGGGCGAGAATGTTGGATGAGTATTTCGTTTAGTGACAGCGGTGCAAGCGCGCATGTTGGCGGATAAGTCGGATGATACGAAGTGAGGCACTCATTCAGGTAACTTATCACATTATTAGCGTACTACGGGTACTGGATTAGTACGGGTGTGAAACACGTGGTTACGATCGAGGGCGAGAATGTTAGATGAGTAGTTCGTTTAATGATCGCGGTGCAAGCGCGCATGTTGGCGAATAAGTCGGATGATACGAAGTGCTGTGAGGCACTCATTTGGGTAACTTATCACATTATTAGCGTACTACGGGTACCGGATTAGTACGGGTGTGAAACACGTGGTTACGATCGAGGGCGAGAATGTTAGATGAGTATTTCGTTTAATGATCCGGTGCAAGCGCGCATGTTCGCGCATATTCGGACGGTATGAAGTGTTTTGAGCCTTTTTCTGGTGTACAGTGAAGCATTTTTAATTTTATTGTAATTGGCATATAATCTTTTTCTATATTTTTACAGACCTGGGACCGTATTCTTATCGGAAGAGGCACTAGAGTGGCTGCCTACGAAGCGAAACTCCGAACATTTGGCGCCCTAGAACGTACAATGGACGGCAAAGGCAGCGATCCCCAACAAGGGTATACAAACACCTATGTGAGGATACTTATAGCGGACTCGGTGAAGATTATGGATGAATCCAGGACTGAGATGGCATGTGAATCAGGGATTACTGATACGGCGCTGACTATACTCAATGCTTTGTTTGAGCTGTCTATCAATACATATACCTCGGTGAGTTTGGTGATTTCAGAATTCAATAACTTTATTTCTTTAGTTTTACAGAATAAGCTCTAGGACACGACGATCATTTTATTATAATTTCATGCAGTAAATTATAATAAAATAAGAAATAGTGTTACAGATTTTCTCTTCACTTAAATGTTTTATGGAAGAAATGTAAAAGGAACTATTTGTGTATTTATCACATAATGTGTCTAATTTTATGTATGTTATGATTATTACTAACATAAGTTTAATTTCATTTAGATACAAGTTAGTTTATCCGGCGCAGCCGGTTGGATTTTCGAGACACGTGATTAACTGATTTTATTTTTGTAGGTCCGTATAGCTGCTCAAAACCGCCTAACATGGATGTTCACTTACTTACCGTTCTCCTACCGCCTCCTACTCCCAAAAATTATAGCGATCCTCAAGGGTGAAGACGGTGAAAATTCGCACGAAAGACATAAAGGGGCGCTTTTCATATTGATGGCCCCTAGAAACTCCCCGCTTATAAATAAGCAGGATTGGGAAGCGCTTAGGGAGATCTGGCCGGCGCTTTTGCAGTCGCCTCTTAGCGAGAAACAGAGTATTCACAGGTAAGTTAGCTAAGCTTAGCTCTGTTCCCTTTCAGCACAGGGGCTTTGCAATTGTCGTTTTCGTACTTGTGGATCTGCAATGTTGCCCAGACTCTTGAGAGATGAGATGATGGTCTCAAGTGTTAACCCAGAACTTACTTTGCCTAGATCCGTCGAGGGAAAACCTGGTGACCTGTAATACAGGTTTTTTTACAAAACTGTGCGAATCTACCGTCGACAATAAATTCGAAGCATTAGTTCTAGTATTCCTTAACTGTTTGTAATAATTGAGTCAAGTGTTTTGGAGAATGTAAGACTGGATACGACTATTTGCTTTTCCGTGTTATTCACTAAAAATCCTCCTCCACAGACTAGAACAACTGATGGGCGACCAAATCCATCGGCAACTGCCAACCATCAACACCCGCCTCGTTATCTCAGAGAACGCAGTCAACTGCTGCCTTCCATTACTCAGCGAAGAGCAAAAACAGGACAAGAATTTCACCTCTCTCCTCAACACGGCGGTTGATAGGGAAAAGGCGTATTGGGATAATGTTGAGAAAAACTACAAGGATTTATTGCACGAGCTGGTTGTTATCGGAAATCAGGGGAATATGTAAGTATCGAAACTTCTTTTGTTGTTTTGGCAGAGTTTCATAATCCGACGGGCTACGTAGCGCGGTGGCATAAAATGTTTTAAAACGTTTGCAGGAACTTTTATTATAATTAGTATATAATTATTATAATTAACGCACACAATATAATTTTTTTCCACTAGTCCATGAATTTATATGAAAACGTTTTAAAAGTTTTCTCCCATCGCGCTACGTGGTCTAATTATAAGCATTGATATATTTTTACATATAACTTTGTAACGTGACACTTTTGGAATATGGTGAACATAGCTTTTTTTGTTTATTTAATTGTCTCCATGATAAATAAGTGGGAAATATCGTGCGCCGCCATTTTGAAAAAAAAACTAAATGGCAGACGGTTAACTAAGCCAAAATCTTCGAACGTCTTTGACCTTACTAAGTGCTCATTTTGTTAGCCTAAATAAATAATTTAATGAAATCTGAAAATATTCTATTAACTCAACAGACAATGGCGGCGATTGGAGCTAGCAATGCAAATGATCACTACCTGCTCGTCTCTCCAAACGCACTACCCGACAGAAGTCACCAAACTCTGTCTAGAAATGTTACTGCATGAAGATATTACAGCTAGGCGCATAGCCTTGCGACTACTGCATTTTGTACTAAGACAGTGCAAGCCAAAACTAAAAAAGGTTACCATTGATCCTTATGAGATGTCGGGTTGTGAACGGCCGAAGAAATGGACGCCTGGTAAGTTAGGCCATGAAGATGTAATATTGTGAATATTGCATAAATAATTTTGTATCTGTTCGTTGTTGCATTGATATTTATATTGATAAGAGTCCATTGGAAATCTTACTTGAACCAATTGAGATGTGGATAGTTTTGGACTATTATACATAAAATTATTTCAGTTTTAGATAGAAGTGCTTTACTAGCGATCCGCCCTAGCTTCGCATGTTCATTCAACAAAAATTGCAAAAATTATAAACTTTTACACACACACGCATACACGTCGGTTTGCAACTGAAGATTTCATACGGATCTCTAACTTTTTTGAAAATATTCTATAGCCTATGTTCATCAGGGATACTAAAGGATTCTAATGGTGAAAGAACTTTTCAAATCGATCCAGTAGTTTCGAAGCCTATTCAATCCAAACAATCAAGAGCTTTCCTCTTTATAACATTACTAGCGGCCCGGCCCGGCTTCGCACGGGTATTAAACAAAAATTTCAGAAATTATACACACTAACACGATGGGTTTCACAGTTTTCATACGGATCCAATACCTTTTTCTAACAGCATTGGGATTTTTGACATTGACTCGACACTCCATAACTGACACTGGCCGTAGAGAAAAAGCAAGCACAGTGCGCTATTACATTGAACCTCTTTTTCTATTCTGACGCGCCATAATAGAAAAAGAGGTTGAATATACAGCGCTCGGTTCAATTATTGAATTTTTCATGCGGATCCCTAACTATTTTGAAAATATTATATAGCCTATGTTCATCACTAAAAATTTAGGATTCTAATGGTGAAAGAATTTTTTAAATCGGTCCAGTAGTTTCGGAGCCTATTCAATTCAAACAAACAAACAAACAATCAAATCTTTCCTCTTTATAATATTAGTATAGATAGACTATAGTTATGTAACTTTCAGTAGTAGTGGCATAGAATAAATGAAGTTGTAGTAGTAAATTTTAAAATATTTACAGTCTTATTACAATTTTTTTACAAAATCTCTTTTCAGGTTACAGAAAAGACTTGGATTGGGCGGTGTGGTCCGAAGACAAGTTCCCACTGAGTGATTCGCTCTGGGAAAAACCTATTCTTAGGAACTCTGACTTCGGATTCTATGCTTGGCCCTTGAAACTTGTGGTACGCAAATATCATCATCATCATCATCATCACCAGCCTATAATAGTCCACTGCTGGACATAGGCCTCTCCTAAGGAGCACCATAGATGGCATCATTATGTGGGGGTTATTGCCCATAATCCCCACGCTGGGCATGCGGGTTGGGGATCGCAGTTCGGTGTAGTTGTTCTGCAGAAGGCGCTGCTGCCCGCCCCCCGGTGTGTTTCTCTTAGTCGCCTCTTACGACACCCATGGGAAGAGTTGGGGTGGTGAAATTCTATGCCGGCACCACACGGCAATATATCATTTCACATTATGAACTATAACCGAAGATATAGAGGACAAAAAATAAAATAATAAAAATGTTGGACAATCCACACACGACTGATATACTTAATTAAGACAATATACTAAAATAAAAAAAAATATTATTCATAGAAGGAAACATTCTTTAACAGACAGGGCGCTATGGCGCTCATTAGAGGAGGCATGTTCAGCAGTGGACTAACATGGGCTGATGATTACTTTACCCTAAAAATATTAAAGTGAACAATGATTGATTCATTGTTCACTGATCACTTTATTTTCCATATTTATTACATAAGTAAATTATATTTGGTGACATGTCCAAGAGTCCTGTAAGGTCAAAAGGAAATAAAGCACTTTGATTTTGATGATGATAACTCTCCCACAGATGGCAGCACCCGCCGCAAAACAAGTATTCACTCCCGATGATCCGGAGCTGGCTGAAATAGCTGAGCTCATCCGGGCATTCTTCACGGATGAAGAGAAAATGGACAAGTTGGTTGGCTTCCTCTCAGCTGAGGAGAAGAAAGGGAAAGACAAGTTCAATGGGCTGCGGTTTTCGGTTATGAGGGTAAGCTCACAATAAAAATGTGTAAAAAAATTAAAGAATACCGTACATGATAAGAGATAATGACATCTATGTCCAAGAGTCCTGTAAGGTCTAAAGGAAATAAAGCACTTTTATTTAGATTTTTGATTTTATGGCGCTCATTAGGGGAGGCCTAGAGGTCCAGCAGTGGACTATATAATAGGCTGATGATGATGATGTAATAATAAATGTATTGATAAAATTCTACAATAACACAATACCAATAATAATAATTTAAAATTAAAAACAAAGTCAATACAGTAAAAATGTATGATTGAAAAATTGAATTTAATGATATAAGACACAGATAAAAAGAATTAAAGACTCATTTAGGATCACTCAGATAAGTATAAACAAAAAAAAAAATTAAAAAAATAGAATAAGCTTACAGCCACCTGTGTCCTGGTAATGTTGCAGATACAGCTAAATGTGCATACAGCAATCGAGTGCATAATTACTCGATTGCTATACAATATCTATACTAATATTATAAAGAGGAAAGATTTGATTGTTTGTATGTTTGTTTGTTTGTTTGAATTGAATAGGCTCCGAAACTACTGGACCGATTTAAAAAATTCTTTCACCATTAGAATCCTGAATTTTCCGTGATGAACATAGGCTATATAATATTTTCAAAAAAGTTAGGGATCCGCATGAAAAATTCAATAATTGAACCGTGCGCTGTATATTCAACCTCTTTTTCTATTATGGCGCGTCAGAATAGAAAAGGAGGTTGAATATATACGCACGGTGCTTGCTTTTTCTCTACGGCCAGTGTCAGTTATGGAGTGTCGAGTCAATGTCAGAAATCCCAATGCTGTTAAAAAAAGTAAGGGATCCGTATGAAAACTGTGAAACTCATCGTGTTAGTGTGTATAATTTCTGAAATTTTTGTTTAATACCCGTGCGAAGCCGGGGCGGTCCGCTAGTATTCAATAAATACAAACATTTTCCCCTTTTATTTTTAATTTTATTATCTTTTCCAGCTTCTATTCTCCCAATTCGGCGAAGACGTCGTCAAAATATTCCTGAAGCACGCGAACAAACGTGTGGTTACCACTTTAGAGGCGTCGCAGCGTTTCGCTGCCGAGGTCGCCTCGGCCGCGATTAGGGCTCCGCGGTACTGGACACGGCCGCGCCAATCTCAACTCTATCGCGACGCCTTAGAGATTATTACAATAGGTAAGACTGGCAAATTGTTGGGTATTTGTCCCAAAAAAGACTTAACCAGGTTATGGAACTTGATAACCTAATAAAGCTGAGGTATGAGTTGATGAGAATGAGAAAAAAATGAGCCTTTGCATACGCATGTGAAAACTTAGAGCAAGGAGTCAATCTATGAGACCCTTAGAGGTTTTTCGTTAAACACACATAAGTAACGCTTAAAATAGCTCTGTTTATGTACTTTAATATATAACTATACTATAAAATAAACTTTACTATTTTATTCCAGAAATAGGAAATAATATATATTATTAGTGGAATATTTTATTTTTTACAAAACCGTTTTTGAAGTAATGCATCGTTTTCCCATATAACATCAATGAACGATCGCATTCTTTTTCAACATAACATCAAAAGTTCTCCAAATGTCATAAAAACGTTTTAAACTAACATTAACTACCCTCAGGTCTAACAACAATAACACCGGAGACGCTCGACGACTGGGGCACGTGCCTAGCGACGGGCGTTGACAAGCTGGACCCGCTGAGAGGCGCCGAGTTCCTGCAAGGGCTGGTCGAGCTGTGCGTGCCGCCCGCCACCAGCCACGATGAGCTAGACACTAATAGCTCGTTCATTATATGTGCGAGGCTGTTCGCTTTACAGGTAAAAGAAAGAAAACATATCACTTAAAAACAACTCAGAATGGAGACAGGATCTTGATTTCAAATACAGATATTACTGTTAGACTATACAACGTGTATCAAAATATGTATTCTTAGCAAAAGGGGGGGAATTTCCACCCTCCCCGGGGAACAACTTTTGTTCAACTTTGTTCCTACCTGCAGAGGTAGTATAATAGGTATAGGTCACTAGGATAGGGTCGTCACTTTATTTAGACACTGGTAAATTTAAACTTTTATATTGGAAACTAACTTTGTATCTCAACAAATGATCACCATTGGGGTCTGAAACCTCCCCTTTTGAAGTAGGAAACATATTATGATACAAGTCTGTCATTCAAATGAATTAAATAATGAAATAAATTAGTTATTGCAAATGCAATAACTAATTTATTTTAATTGTTCTCAAGGTAGTACTCGTTTCATAATATTAATTTTCTTTATTACCAGGGCGCGTTGGGCACGCTGAAATGGCGCACGGCCAAGCTAGCCAAGCTGATCCTGCAAAGACTCGATGCTGCCAATTTCATACAACACCCGTTCCAGATTGTTCGAGAATCTGTAGGCAGGTTAGTACTAAATAAAGAGTAGTAAAAACAGCTTGCTTTTACACCAGCCGTTTTACTTGAGTCAATTATATTAATTCAAGCAAGAGAATCATGATGAAGCCATGTTGAGTAATAAAAAGCCTGTAACTAGAAGATTATCTTATTCTTCACGTAACATTATAAAAATTAAGCTTAGCAGTTTCCACACATACATAAAGAATAAATTATCCGAAAATACTTTTACCTTTTATTATTAAACTAGCTTTAATGATAAAAGGTGCCTCTAAAATAATTAATAAGTTATCTGTAACATCATAGAAAATAGGTTGCATATTTTTTCATTTAAGGAAGAATTGTGGTCTAGCACATTATGGTAAAAATATTCTCAAATTACGAAAATTTTGGTTTGTATGGGGAATTCATATCTCAATTCAGTATGTTTAACCCCTTCGATTCCAGCCTGCTAGTGACGATATTCGACACGGAGCTGGTATTCCCCAGTCAGACCCAGGATTGCCTCAAGGATCTGCCCTGCCTAGCGGAGTTCCTTAAGTCTGTGATGCCGCGGCTAGCGGCTCTCTACGACGAGAATGGAGATATATGTTAGTATAATTATGATTTGGTTAATTAATAGAATTATTTATAGTTATTGTTCGATATAATCGATGACTTAGGCTCTTTACAGACGGATTTCAACTGCAATCCAACCGCAAATTGCAGTTGAAACTGCACCTGGTTTGAATGCAGTTGACACTACTGATTCTGACACTACTGACTGTTTGGTTTGCAGTTCTATTGCAGTCGTGACAACTGTATTCAAACTGCACCCGAACTGCACCATACCCATCCGCCCGTACTACTTTAGGGTACTGGGACTGCACTTTTGGTTTGCAGTTCTATTGCAGTAGTGTCAACTGCATTCAAACCAGGTGCAGTTTCAACTGTTGGATTGCAGTGGAAATGCGGTCCGTCTAGTAGAGCCTTAGGTATATTAGAATCATCAGTTGTTTGAGCTAAGTACGTTGCTGGTTCAATTCCTACCTCGGGACAAATTTTGGTACGATCTTTGACTTTTTTTCGATATTTGTTCAGGGTGTTCTGGTCATGTTCTATAAATAATAACTATGTAATACATTGTATTATGTATATCAGTCATCTAGTACCCATAACACAAGCTCTGCTTAGCTTGGGGCTAGGTGATGCTGTGTGGATTGTCCAGCATTATTTATTTATTAGGCTATCCAATTTTCAAAAAATAATCTGAGCGTCTGGTCGTAGCGACGTGTGACCTGAGAACCGGTCAGTATCTGGCGCAGCGCATCAGTATTGCCATACAGCGAGGTAATGTAGCCAGCATCTTGGGTACACTTCCAACTGGATTGATTTGGATAATTTGAGCTACCTTTAGTTTGTTTGCAACAGTCTGCAGTTAGCTCAGTTGTAAATACCAGCATCTGCTTAAGTTATATTATTATTATTTTCTATAAGGCACAATCCTACTTATATTAATTTATTTAATTTTAATTTATCTGTATCCAACAGTGATCAAGCCAGCGACATTGACCGAAGAATGCGGCAGTCGAGAGCGTCCTAAGACGTCCAATGTCGAGATCGCGTCGCCGATAGCGGGCCAAGTCGGAATTGCTGTGGACGTGGCCAGGATGTCTACTGAGGATAGTCCCGTTGGTAACAACTCTCAGGTTTGTTTGAAGTTATATATGTACGCAGCTTTTGTTATAAACTAGCGGTACGCTCTGGCTTCGCACGGGTATTTACTTAATAAAAAAAATATTTTACATGTGGATCCTAATTGTTTTAAAACTATTCTATAGCCTATGTTCATCAGGGAACCTTTAGGATTCTAATGGTGAAAGAATTTTTCAAATCGGCCCAGTAGTTTCGCAGCCTATTCAATTCAACCAAACATAGGTTATATAATATGTACTTTCAATAAAATTAGGGATCCGTATTCAGTCTACCTTTCCTTCCAGCCTGGCGACCACGAAGGTACCGACTCATCATCAGACACAGAGAGCGCTCCGCTGTTCGACCCGCTGCGGCCCGCGCGCAAGATGGTCATGGAACTGAGGCTGGGTGGGGATGCGCCCGCGCCGACGCCGGGCGACCACGCCAGGGCCGCTAACCTACTAACTACAGGTCAGTGTAGATCATGCTGATATTACTAGCGGTCCACCGCTTTAAATATTATATATTCAACATAAATTATAAATTTTTACACACGTAAGAATACAATAGAATATACTTTATTGCACAAAAGTTTTACACAGGCGAACATAATGCTAGATAGCATTCTCTACCTGCTTACCTTTAGAAGTAGTGTGGACAAAATGTTATAGGTAGTGCCAGGTATTTAAAATTATAGAAAACTAGCGGTCCGCCCCGGCTTCGCACGGGTATTAAACAAAAATTTCAGAAATTATACACACTAAAACGATGGGTTTCACAGTTTTCATACGGATCTTTACTTTTTTTTAACAGCATTGGGGTTTTTGACATTGACTCGACATTCCAAACTGACACTGGCCGTAGAGAAAAAGCAAGCACCTATTCAACCTCCTTTTCTATTCTGACGCGCCATAATAGAAAAAGAGGTTG